>UFQX01005257.1:0-13601 GCA_900497675.1 Arapaima gigas | reverse complement strand
TTTTTTTTTTTTTTTTTTTTTTTTTTTTTTTTTTTTTAGATGTGTGCATGTGTCAGTGTGTACAAGTTTTCCTAAATTTGAGGGGAAAAATTAGTCATTGTGGGGATGCCAAAAAACATTTTTACGTTTTTTTTTTTTTTTTTTGTCAACCTATTATATATTCCATGCTATTGTTGGAGCTGGTAGAATATTTAGTGAGTAAAGTCCCTGGTGTATAATGATAATGTAAGTGTTGTGTAAATGTGTGTGCATGCTTGAGTTTCTTTGTAGTTTTGCCTGCATTTGTTTACATTTCTTAGGGGGGGGCATGCAGAGTTCCAGTCTACTGTCACATTGTTGTGACTCAGATTTGAGCATTAGGTGTTTGCCTCTGGTGGGACTTTGAAGCAGCTTCCAGTCTGTTTCTGCACTACTAGTCACCTTTGTGGACTGTCAGGGTTGCCACTAAACTGTAATGATTCTAGTCTCCCACACTTGGCAAGCTGGTCCAGTGAAATGCTACACTGGGGGTCTCAGATAAACACTTTCATTTGTCTGAAATCAAAGTGGAAACTGAACAGACACCAGGTTATAGGATTGTTTAACTGCCACACTGCTTCAGTTACCTCATGTTGATATAGTAAGTAGAAAGACAATGGTCTCGGTCACATGGCTGTGCAGCTGAGAGTAGCAGGTTCCTCTTGTTTTGCACTATGGCTCCTGGCTGCCTAGGACAGCAGTAGCTGTCAGAGTGAAAGGTAAATGACTATTAGATATATTTTAGTTTTCAACCCTCTATGCTTTGATTATTGAAACATAACACCTTGACAGTAGAAATTTGGTATTTGATAATTTTATAGCCACAGCCCATTTTTAAACAACCCCTAGGGTTATTATAAACCTGCATAGCCACAGTCATCAGCAGTCGCGCTCATGCTCTGTGGGGCTCCGTGGTGCTCGCCATGAAACCCGACTCTGCTGTCCAGTATTTATAGCCAAATGAAAGGCAGTCTGGAACTGGTGGAGCCTTTGGAGCACGCTGCCATCTGGGTGTCCTTGGCCCACCATTCTGTAGCACTTCTCCATACCTAAAGCACAGGCTGGGGTGCCACTGCTGCTGAAGTGGGTCCTGCATGTTTGCGGTTCACTTCATGTGTATTAAAAAAATTATCATTGGCAGAAATCTGTAAACTTTTTTTTTTTGTGGATTCTTGCTGACCTCAAGGTACATACCGCATTTTTGTGGCACTGAGGCCCAGTCTGAACTGCAGATTCCCCTCACTGACCTGACAGACTGGCCACTCAAAGCTTCATTTCCCTCATCATCTGCAGATGAAAATAGTTATTTGCATGAACAACCACCACCACGGTGGAAATCCAGGTATTCTGCAAGCTGGAAAAGGGTAAGTAATCTATTTATTAGCAGGTGCTTTTTTTTTCTGCCCTTTTGCAGGAAGGTAATCCAGTAGTTTTTAAAACGTGATCTGCTTACTCACCCATTCTGTGAACACAGTGCATTTTCAGGTCAAGGTTCCTATTTCAGGAAAGTATTTTTACCCTCCGGCACCACACTGATGTGCCCCTGTGCACAATAACGTCTAATGGTGAATTTACAGGGTGAAGTACTCTGAATAGGAAAGGCCAGGAAACGAAAAATCACCCAACTTGGGATCTGAAAAATGAGTAATCAGTATTAAAAAAAAAAAAAACTTAAATGATAAATACGGCACAGGGTGCCACACGTCACTGATGCTTAGGTTACATTTATGTATTTTAAAATTCGTAACAGAATAATAATGAAACTTTAAGCCCTGACTTATTTAGTAGTAGTGTTGCAGTGGCGAGTCTGCGCAGTGGGGAGTTCCATGTCCTTCCACGTTGTCCATCTTTACCGCGGCCCCCCTTTCTTTACATATACAGTACATCTTTTTTTGTTTTTCTTATCCTTAAACGCAGGGTTTTCACTGTCAACCTCTCTTTTCTTTGCATCAAGCGGGTTTTCCTATTTACTTCGCCCGTTGCCAGTGAGCTCACTAACAACGTCTGAAGCAGCAGAGCTGCACTGTAGCCGCCATGATCCAGGTGGTCGGCGTCGCGGGCTGGACCAACACAAACGCCACAGTGGGATAAGCCCTCCTTTCTGAGGAGGAACAGCGTGTTTGAACGTTGGCTAAACACAACATCTCTGCTCAGCTGAAGCTTGTATGTCTCTCAAAAAACGAACACTTTCGTCGTGGTTTTTCTCATCCTTGGCGGCACAAATGTAACCTTTTTATTTTTATTGAAAAACCGAATCTGCCTCTGCCGGATTTCGCGTCTGTTTGTCCCACGAGGAAATAATAGTAAATACGTGGTTTTCCCCCTGTGCGCTGATTAAAAATAACAAATACAATATATATAAATGACCATATGTACAAGTTTTTTTTCCTCAGTCCGGATTGAATTATATTTGGGTCCGGAGTGCGCCGAGTACCGCTATACTGGACATCACCTCCTAGGCTTTGGGTTGGAGCAGAAATAGTGACGTGAATGCAGTAAAAACAGGTAAGTTACTTTATTTTCTTTACCAGTATGTATATTTTCCATTCCTCGTTAGCTGCAGTCTTCCAGAATGGATTTGCATGCAATCCGGTTCACAGTTTACATCACCTGCAGTATTTAAATGATCGACAAATCCTCTCCACACCCACTGCCACGCAGACTTTAGTTGAATGCATTATGGCCAAAAAAACAAAACAACTCTCCGTGTCCATCAGCCGCCTCCGCATAAGAAACAGAAGCCCGACAGAACGAGCGACGGCGGTTTAGTTCGGCCCGTTTGACAGCTTAAGGCGCGTGTTGGCGTTACTGCTGCTCCCCCTGGTGGTGGTTGTCTGAAGTTACCGACACCGCAAATTGCCGCTGCCCACGGTGCCCTGTGCGATGTGTATTACAGCAGAAAAATATATTTTTATTTTAGTTGAAGACGAAAGTAAGTGAGTGTATTTAATTACAGCAGTAATGCATAATATTGTAGAAAAAGTGTAGCGTTCTGATTACATCACAGAAAATAAAAAAGTAAAATAACAAAATGCCAGTGTTTATAGCTACATTTAAACAAAACTATACTGGTCAAACATTCGATAGTGCGCCTTACTTTCTTATTTTTTTACATGCAGGCAGATGTTGTTTAAATTCAGTTTTCAATAAGGTAGTAGCACTTAGTAGCACTTGACTATTTTTGTTAGTGAATATATTTATCAATGATTATACATAGGTTTATTAAGACAGATATCTCAACTAAGGTTTAAAAAGATGAAAAAAACATAAATCTTACATTTATCTCTGTAATTCATTTTTATTTTCAGGTGTCAGTAGAGTAGATTTTCCAGTTCACACCAAAACATTTTACTATAGACATAGTCATAACATAGATGTACTGTTTAGTGGTTTCTTGTTCTAGAACAGAAAAAAATAAATAAATCACTTCACTTTGTGACTTGTGACGTGAGATTAAAATGAATGTGAATCTTAAAAGCCATTGAAAGTTCCAGTAGGGAATATTTAGGTTAAAAATAGAGATGTAAAAAAAAATTTGGGATATAAAATTCAGGGTGTGAAATTTGGGTGACTGAATTGGGAGACTGAAATTTGTGGAGTCAAAATTCAAGGAAATTGGTAGTCCCTGTATGAGGATCTGTTTTTCACAGTCCTGCAGGAACCATAACAGGGCTCTTTGCACCCTGTTGCAGAATGAGGTGTCCTCCATACCTTATGTTACCACTTTATGGACAGTATTTCTTGAAACAAAGTTCTCCTGTTACCTGACCAGTTTCTGTTAACAAATAAGGTTAAAGAAATTTCTTTCAAATTTTCTTACACAAAAATTTAACCAGTAAAACATTTTATCATCAAGTTCCCGGAAAGATGTGGATGTACATTGCTCTTTTTGTATGGCACATCCAGAGACTGTATCCCACCGTTTCTGGCATTGTCTTTATACTACAAAATAATGCCAAGATGTGTCTAAGTTTACTGTTGGCCTTTTATGTAGAGATTTTACTTTGTTATATGAGTGTGGACTGTTTGGATTCTTACATTGTGACGGACACATGGAGAGACAGACATACATTATAAACCTAATTATTATTCTAGCCAAATAGCACATAAAGAATCTGAACAGTACAATAAAATTGTCTTCTGTTAATAAGAAAATTATTAAGACAGTGAGCTGTTGTAGATTATGCACAATTTTTGTGTAATAGGCCACCAGAAAAGTTTAAAATCTTTCTTAATTTACTCTGGAGGGATGGATGAATGCATATGCTTTTTACTTATTTTTCCCTTTTCTTTCAGTTTATATTTTTCTATCTGTTGTGTTTGTTTATTATCTTTTTTGTATATTCTTCCCAGTTGTTCTTGTTCTGTCTGTTCATTTTGTTCAGTCAATGAAGAGAATCAAAATTCAAAGAAAACATCCAGGTCCAAGGAATAGCAAAGAATTCCGAATCTAATCACAGTCAATCAATCACCTGGTACTGGTAGGACAGGTGTGTGTGTGTGTGTGAGAGAGAGAGAGGCTGCATTCAGGGTTGTTCTAAACCCAGTATTTTCTGATGAACTGAGTTATGCAGTGATGTTGACGCCATAGATACCTTTTTCAGTTCCAGTTTCTGTTTTCCTAAAATAAAAATAGCATTTTATTTATTTATTATGCAGATGCTTTATTTAGGTACTATTATACAGTTGTTAAATATAAAATGATATGCTCCTTTGCATGTGTTTAACAATATAAGAAAATGTTATAGAATTGCTGAAAACAGTCGTCATGAAATCTTTCATGTTTGCGTTTTATTTCCCCTTCAAGTAATTATGGGAAGCCAAGTTCCCGCACGCGCCCTCTGGCGGTTCACTGCGGTAAAACAGTTAGTCCGCGGCACAGTGGGATCAGTTAGTTATTCTGGATCTCGGTGGTCTGAACTTATCTTTCATCAGGGATAAAAATGATTGTGGTCAGTCTGTTAGGCCAGTTCAGTGGACCAGCTGAATTTGTCCTGAGGGAAAACATGACCACTAAGACTGGAATAACTCGGTTTGAAAAGCTCTGTGAAAAGCTCATTTTTGTGATGCTTGAAAGCCTGTGAGGCACAACTGAAAATTCTTTTTCCATTTAAAAGCTCAATGCAATGCTTTGTTTGTGTTTATACTTTTGCTTTCATTAAAAATGATTTATATTAGAAACTACCCAATCTGCTCTCACGTATGCAAAAATTAAACAATTGTGATGTTACATAGAATTGATAGGGGGATTTTACTTTTTAACAAAATGTACACACCTGATTGTAAGCAGAGCTAATGAATATGAAGTTTGAATAATGAGGATGATACTACAATGCTTGTTGAGCATTATCATATAAACATATTTTCCTTTGTGTTAAAATTATTTTTACCTGCAGGGAAAATAACCTTTTTCTTTTTGGTTTATTTAGCCAATGTTCTGTAGCACCAAGGGTAGTTAGTGTCTTGTGCTTTGAATTGTGCTTTCTTGCTGAAACACTCCTTCGTGTAAAAGACTCAAAATGATGCATTTAAGATGTTGGCTGTGTGGGAAAGCCAGCGTGTGACCCTCTGTCGGGACATCAGCTCAGTGGCCCCCAGCTGCACGTTGCTCCTTTGCCTTCGTTTACTTTTGATAAGAAAATTACAGAAAAAATCGACAAATCACCGTAGCACAGAGCACATCCTCTCGGCAGAACATCAACACCACCACTTCCAGTAAACCAGGTTTTATTATTATTTTTGTTTATTAAGGTTTCAGGAGAGTCAGCCGAGTAAGTGTAAGAATAATTTCTCAGTACTGATCTGGTACGTCATGACATCCATACAGATGCTCTTTCCAGTGAAGAGGATCCTTTCCTACAGTTTAGGGCTCCTAGAACAGCAATGCTTCTGGGTTAAAACAAACTAATTAAATTAAACAAACAAACAGTAAACAAACAGTCAAAAAACAAAACCAGAGGATAATTGAGATTTGAAATATCGGAGTGTCACAAAATTCTATATTAATACCAGCTATAGCTCTGCACAGAACAAGCCACTTCCTGTTAGAAATATAAAACTTGATATCTTAACAATATTCTACTGTGCTGCATAAAGTCAAGCTATACACTGTACATACAGATACATTTTGAAAAACAGGTTTCACAGTTTTAAAGACTTTATTTAAAGTATAAACCATTTTAAAACACTTTACATAAATTATTTTTTTCTGTGACTATAATTTGCTCAGAAGCAAATTGAAATAAATATAAAAAACTTAATGAACAATTCTTACATATTTTACAAAATTAAAATAAATGAATCGCTCAATGCTCATTGTCGTCAGTAAAACTAGTGACACGTTCATGATTGTCATATTGTACTAAGAAAACAAACTGCAATTAAAAAAATTAACAAAATAAAAAATAATTTGAGACCAGTTTTTCTTTATTCTATGAGTGTGTTTTCTGATCATTTTGTACAGAAGTACCTGTGAACATCTTACAATTCTACTGCGACTGGAACATACAAAACTACGCATCTAAAGTACACCCTGAACATCAGTGTTGTTGACACAATGTCATTTTCTCAATTCTTTAAATAAAACAATGTATGACATTATTTACCGCAAATATAGCCATCGTTTTTAAAATTTTTTGTTTACGTTTTAAAAACTCTCGCAATTTCATTTTCTTTGAATTGCGCGTAGGCCACTGTTCTCAGAGCCTGCTGCACCAGCTCCGATTGCTCTCGGTGGGCATGATGCCTGAGACTACGTGTGTGTGTGTGCGTGTGTGTGTGTGTGTGTGTGTGTGTGTGTGGTGTTTACCTTTCCTTTGCAGTAACCTGCAGTCTCAGACCGTTTAACCACTTCTTAAGGAGCCGACCTCCTGGCATCCCACAGGTCCAGTGCTCAGAGGAGGTTCTCGTACATGCCCGTGGCATCCTCTTACTACACAACCCAAAAAATATGGGTGAAAAAAATCTTTTTTAAAAAGGGGGATGCTTTAATTGAAGCAACAACAATTTTCTCTTTGTTTTCGCAGTCTGTTTTTCAAGTCCCAGCTGTGAAAAAGTCTTTATTCTCATTTTTTTGCCGGTGGCAGTTACTTTTTAAATTAATTTTTTTTTTTTTTTTTTTTTTTTTTTTTTAAACTTTGAAACGTCCCTGCAGTGTTCGCTGTGATGTCCCATTTGTTGTTTCATTCTCCGTAGGAGAGGGGCTGAAAGGAGGGGGCAGAAGCGAGTCCTTGAGCTGCCCTGGTCTGTTACCTCCTGCCCATCTCGTTCTGTCGCAGGAACTGGATGTTGGTGCTGCTGTCTGCCAGCTCAGGGTACTGCTCAATGGGCAGCACATAGTACCCATCGTAGCCCTGCACCTTCCCCGTGGAGAGCAGCTGCTGCCGTTCGCCGTCCGTCCACTGGCGGCTGCCCTCCTTCCCGTCCCGCGCCCGCTGCTGCTCTCGTGCCCAGGCAGCCCACAGTGCCCTCTGGCGGGCCTGTTCCAGCAGCCGCGTGCGCTCATCGTCCACAACGTCGGCTGCCGGCCCATAACGCACACTCAGCAAGAGAGAGCCAGCGCTTAACTCCACGGTGGCACCACGCCGTGATCTTCCGCTCACTGTCATGTTGACGCCACTCTCCAGTGTCTTGCGCTCGTTACTCAGCCCCAATGCCATGAGGTCCCCGTCTGGGGAGCCCACCTTAGTGAAGAAGTGGCAGTCGCGGCCGTCCTGAGTGTAGTGCGTTCCCTCCAGGTACATGGCGTTGTTCAGCACCTGTGCCACTTTGCGACTGTCCTCGCTGGCCATGCTGGAGACCCTGGTCACCACGCGGCTCTCCTTCACCGCCAGCATGACACCCCTCCCGATAATGGGCGTGTTGATACCAAACCAGTGGCCTGGTTTGTCCTGCTTGGCCCGACGCCCTTTGTTGAGCAGTCGTCCTTCCAGGGCCATAAAGGCCTGGTTGTGTCTCTCGGCAGCCTGCTGCACCCCGGTGATCAGCTGCAGGGAAAGAGCACAGCGTTGGGCTCTAGAATTGCAGCGCAACCGTAAACAGCACGTTAACTGTATCTGTGCAGTAGTACTGTAACTTTTTGGCGGCAGGCAAACTCACCTGCCCATTCTCACACTCCTGGCTGGCGAGCAGCTCGTAGGGCGGGTCCACAAAGTACACGGTGTGTTTGGGGAAGCCAGGGATGATGTTGCTGAGCTGGAAGCCAAACATTACCAGCCAGCTCTTGACGTCTGCGGAAAGAGCAGAGACAGAGTATTTGTCAGATGACATTTCGGTCCGGCCTCCATTACGGAGTTGGCAGAACAGAAGCAGCTCTTCCAGACACATCCTGGAGATGCCAGGACTGAGAGAATATGACCCATGACAGCTGAATTAATTCCAGTATATACAGCAGAACACAGGAATTTGCTATATTCCCTTTGGCATTTAACTGCCATTTTCTCAACTACCAATGTCAGGATAACCCTGTCAGTTTCTGCTGCTTTAAAATAATAAAGAACACCTCACTTCAGACTGTACACACAATCTTAAGATGATTCCCTGTAGATTGAAACAAAGGTTTCAGAAAGGCTGCAGATAACAGGGCTGTCAAAGAAAAAAACATGCAGTTTTCTGTGAATTGAATGATGTCCAGCTTTTCAGAGAAGGATTCTGTGTTTACAGAGTTTACGTCGGTCCCAGAAATTATTAGGAGACTCTATGTGAGGCTTAAATGTTTAACTGTTGTGATCATTCCTGGAACGTGAACAAAACCAAATAAATTAGCACTGAACCTTGTTTGAACTAATCGATACCTTAGTAACTAAATTGCTGAAGGCTGCGATCAATACGGCGTATAGTTCAACAGCTCTTTAACCAAAATGATCAATTTTTTTTAAAGCGCCACAGCTTATTGTTGCATAGTTTTCGGAGATCAATTGGACGAATTAGCTGCAAACACATCTTTGTCATCACTGCTGGGATCAGGCCTGAAACACAGGTGTAGTTCAGTTGTAGTGACTGTTAAAGTAGAACATGCATATACAGTAGAAATAGGAGCAACAGGAAAAAAAATATATTTTAAATATATTTAGTGAAAAAGTCTTGCTTTTCCCAAGCTAGACTTTTATGTTTCTAAAACCGCACACACAAAGACACCACTGAGGACTTTATTAAAGAAAAAATTTGAGGCTTTTTACATTCAGTGTTTCAGATAAATATTTTCACAGTCTTGATTTAATCAGGAGCGGAATCTGACAGCAGCGTGAAAATGCAGCAACTAACAGTGTAACGCTCAGGAGCCGGGCCTGTAAGACAAGTTACACATACGGCGTTTGCAAATGGCATTATGGAGAACATTAAATATTAAACGTTACTTTTAGCTTGTTTACGTTTTAAGCAAACGTGAAAGGTGCAGAGTGCCAGAATACTTGTGTGACTGCAATTATTTAATACATTTTACTATTTTATACCTTTTACTTAAGAAAATATAAGGCTGATTTTCAGTTTGTATAAGTAACAAGAGTCGAACATTGGGGAATTTTCAGGTTCCTGACTCTGTGTGTGTGTGTGTGTGTGTGTGTGTGTGTGTGTGTGTGTGAGAGAGAGAGAGCGAGAGTGAGAGAGTGAGTTAAGTTTGTTGTGAAAACATGCAGCCAACCTAAGCCCATTTTATTATTTGTTGTGAGGAACCTGCAAGGACACAACAGCCACCATGTTTTGCTGGTTCTTGTCAGCAGTTACTGTCTCTGCACTTTTGTTTCAAGTTGTGCTTCGTGATTCTCATGTCAGATCTTGTGATCGCATCACAAGTTATGTATTGCATCAATATTATTATGACATTATTGATAAAAAGGAATATATTTTTTACTACAAATATTAAAATTTATCTCCATTTTGATGGATTTTGGTGTTACTTGAGCAAACATGGGCTGACTTTGTCAGGCCAGGAACGCTTAACATTTTTTCTTAGTGAAACGAATGGTTATTACATCTGACTTTCACCTTACGAGCTGATTTCCAAGGACACATTACACTTGTAAGTCGGAGGATGCCTGTATGATTGTGTGAAGTCGCACGTAAGAAGGCGTAATCTCGGCTAATCTCGGCCCTCATACCTGTCACATAGTTCTTGATGTCCAGCATGTCACTGAGTGGATTGTTGTTCTTGAACATGTACAGGTTGAAGGGTGCAGGGTCCTTGCCGATCTTCTGCCAGAGCGTATAGTCGGGAGCGGTCCATCGGCCTGCCAGCACGTCGTAATCTCGCTGGGTGAAGTGGACCAGCTTTGTGAGGGCGTCGTAGAGCCCCCCATGGAAGCCCACCACTAGCTGGAACTCAGGGTTGGAGTCGTGGTAGATTTCACCATATGCCGTGTACTGCAGCTGCTTGATCATCTGCCCGTTGCTGCTGAAGACAGCCAGCGGTGTGCCCATGTTGTCTGAGGCAACGTAGTATTCCTCCCCACTGCTCACCTCCATGGCAAACAAGTGGCCCTGCAAGTCGTAATAGAGGGAAGTGATCTCTGAGCTCGAATGGTTGAACACGTGTGTGACACGCGCTGGGTTGTTCAGGTCCGCATAGAAGAACTGCAGGTGCTGGCCCAAGCTAGACTTGCTAGAGACACGTCGGCCCAACCCATCGTAGTGGTACTGCACGCTCCAGCCCCCTGGCGTCCGACTGTAGGCCCTCAGCAGCAGCCCTTTGGAGTTGTAATCAAAGACGTCGGAGCCACGCTGGCTGAGGAACCCGTCCTCGTCTAGACGATACTGCACGTCACCCAGGCGGGTGATGCGGTCACGCAGGTCGTAACGTAGGGGCAGCAGGCGGGCACTGTTTCCAGGGTTTAGCAGGTGCAGGTTCCCATTCAGGTCATAGCTATAGCGCCAGGTGGACCAGTCATTCACCTTGACACCGCTGAGCTGCCCATCGCCGTCGTACTCGTAGCGGTATTGCGTGGTGTTAGCGTACGGACCAATCTTCAGCTCCCGTTTGATGACACGTCCCATGCTGTCATATTGCACGGTCATCCAATACATGAGGGAGCGAAAGATCTCATACTGCACCTCCTTGATGCGGCCGTGGGTGTCAAAGTGCTTGCTGAGCGTCATGACGGCTGTGGTGATGATCTGGTTGATGTCATAATAAATGACGCCAAACTTGCCAAAGTGCTCAATTTTACCAGAGATCTCATCATAGCGGTACAGATCAACAGGCAGAGGCGTCTCACTGATGACAGGCTTCATGCTGGCGATCCGGAAGCTGTTGTCATGGTAGGTGTAGTCGAAGCGAGCATTGACCATACCTTCCTCAGAAAAGCGGTAGATCTGCTTGTCGATCAGCGGGCCCATTTTGCGGTAGCGTATGGTGCAGGAGAAGCCACCGCTCTGTAGGTTGACCATCTTGAGCACGCCAGCAGTCTCGTCGTAGCCAAAGGTCACCGCCGTGCTGTCATATAGGACTTCTGACAGCTTAGCTAACTTTCCGTACTTGTAGAGGACCCGGCGACCTGTGCCTAGGAAGAAGGTTGCCTGGGGGCGGCCGTCCTCGCTGAAGTCGTGGATGACGGAGGCATTGCTCTCCGGAGGGCTGTAGGTGTTACGGATGTATCCTATGGACACGTGGGTGGTCATAGTGTGGCGGGCAACGCTAGGCATGGTGATGGCGGTGACTCGTCCCGAGGAGTCAAATTCGAAGATGTACTGCCTCTGACTCTGCAGAAGCAGGACCATGGACTGCGAACAGAAGGACACACGTGACCTTTAATGCTCTGGTGCCCCTTTTTTATGAGTAGCATTACATAACAAGGCAAGTCGGGCTCTCTGAGACCCGCAGTCGCCAGGCACTCGGGCAACTCACCTTGTCCAGGTAGCTGTAGCTCCACACCTTTCCATCGACAAAGGAACGGGATAGGATACGCCCAAAAGGGTCAAACTCGGTCCTTTCGCTCATGCTACCTCGCTGCAATCCCACCAGCTGACCTGTGGTGGAGTATGACACGTTGACCACAGCCAGGCTGCTGCTGGGTAGCCACATGGCCGGCCGGCCCTGCGCGTCATACATGATGCGCAGCGTGAACTTTCTGTGGTCATCGTAGATTTTCTCTGTGCGGGTGTTCCGGTCGAAATCGATAGAGAGGAGGTTCCTGCCGTGAGCCTGAAACATCACGTGAGAGAATCATGTTGGTCCTTAATTCATTTGCAACGTCTGAATCCTTACTGGTGGGCAAGTTGGGCTCATCAGGAACTTGCCACAGAAACAGGGAATCATGTTGCTCATGCTCACCCTTAGCTTCCTCCCAAAGACAGTGACCTTGCCCTTGGTCTGCTCTTTACGCAGTCTCCACTCGATGGAGTTGAGGCCATTGTCTGTGGGAAGGGAGATGTTGCGGCGTCCAATAGTAGGGCTGACCGAGCCGGCCAAAATGTGGGGCTCCGTGTGGAAGCTGATTCCCATTCCGTTGGCGTACATCACCCTAAGGGTGCCATTGTTGTAGAGCTGATAGCTGTTCCTCACTTGGTCTGTGGGGAATGGTGGGGGAGATGGGAACAGCCATGAAGGAAGTTACATAGAACAAACTGGTCATTGCTTCATTTTTAAACTCCAGGCACAAAAATCAATGTTTCATCTCAGGGAGCCTTGGGCAAGGCGGCCGTGTATCATCTGTCTTCAGCTAAGGCTCACGACTCCTCCGAGCGCTCGGCACATGAGCGAAGCACCTGACACAAGCACTTCTCCCTCAAAGCAAACCAACAAAGTACAAAATACCTTTTATTTCGTTCCCAGCCAGTAACAAGATCACATATGCTGCATTTGAAAGGAATCCCTCATAAACCAAATCTTGCACAAAGCAAATGTGCAGTTAAAACTGCAGGCGCGTTTCAGGTGTGATGACCGCGGAGAGTGCTTTCTCACACAACTTAAACAGCGGTTCTAAAAGGATGTTCGTGGTGAGACGGTTTAACTAAATTGTTCTTGTGCAGTTCGCTGAAGGAACTCTGAAAGCTCTTAAGAACAGATTTATTTCACAGAGGGCCTCGCAGCCCTACAGAATTAGATCAAAATGGTGGAGTTTAAGGTAGTCAAACAGTGGTTCCCCTTTACCAGCCCCCGGGGAAGAATTTCATATAAATCTCAAAACTTTTTACTCTCCCGGCTCCAGCGAGTCTCCGACATACGGAACTTTGAATTTATTTTTCTGCCAAGCTCCCCAGTGGGTCATCGGGGTGGGGAACCTGATCACTCTTCTGCGTTTTGTCCTCCACTGAACAAGCAGAATAAGCTGTGGGATCAGGGGCCTCAGCAGCTTCACCAAGACACAGATTAGGATTTACTGGATCACAGGTAATGAATTTTGCTCCGATGACATCCATCACAAAGGTGTGGCGAACTCGAATCTCTCGTGGGGATGACTGGCAATGATTTGGGCCAATGCTCACACAGACACACAGAGTCAGTCCCCTTATGACTGTTGGCCCCTGTGTGTGTGAACACGACAGAATGCGTACAAATGTACTGCTGGATAGTCATTAACATAACACGCCTACAGTACTGTGCAAAAGCCTTAGGCACCTGTGGGAAAAATGCTATAAAGCGAGGATGGTTC
>UFQX01005256.1:708781-757641 GCA_900497675.1 Arapaima gigas | reverse complement strand
CACACACACACACACACACACCACACACCACACATACACACCACACACACACACACACACCACACACACACACACCACACACACACACACACACACACCACACACACCACACACACCACACACACACCGTACAGTGTTTAAACAAACCTCCGCTGCCGGTGGCTGCAGAGGCAGGAGAGACACCAGGTTGTGCCTTAACTTTCAGCAAAGGTACTTGGAGTATTTTTTCTGTTTTTTTTTTTAGAAACTATCAAACAGTGGAAATGGTTCAGCGTGTGATGGTTTTGTTTGCTTTTGATAAATTTGAATAAAAAATGCTGGTTTTTGGGACGGTGAATTGCGCTCATCACTTTCTACCCCCTCCTGCTGTCCTCACTGTGTTGGTGGCGCCTGTACCCCAGTTTTACACCGTTTTTACACCACAGCTCATCCGCCTCAGACGCCCTTTCATTCACTGACAGTCTTCACCCGATTGTCTATTGTATTCCAGCACTTTCCGTGAATCTGACGTGCAGCGAAGCTCACCAAGGGACTCACACACACACACATTCACGCAGCACAGCTGTAGATCGCTGCTCGTGTCGGGGGGCTTAAGGTGCCTACAGATTAACTACTTCTGGAGATTCTTATGACAAAAGTCTCGCAAAGGTAACATTTCGTTCCGTTAAGCGTCAGACAGTGTTTGGCTGCTCCAACTGCCTGCAGCCAATGGACATGAACAATGAGGAGGAGACAATATGTCAAATATCTGTCCTCGGCGTTAAGTTCCGTCTCCTCCGTCCTGGTGTCGGGGGGTTTCCTCGTGTGAGGAACTTCAGCAAAGCGTCAGAATACAGCACAACAAGCTGCGGCTCGGAGGTTTGTGCACAGCTGGTCACACGTCTTACTACAAACCAAAAGCAGGGTGGTCTTACCGTGTCCACTCGGGCCCCAGTGGCGATGGTGGGCACCACGGTGCGCCTGGCTGGACCTACAGAAGGTTTTATTTGTTTTGTTTAAGAGGAAGGGGGTCCCAGAGCAATATTGTTTCAGGGGGCCCAAAATTCCTGGCTACACCCCAGACCACGGTAAGCACCTCGATCAAAGGTACTTCAGCGCCGAGTGGGATCTGAACCGGGGACCTTGCCGGACCACCGCCGACTACCTACAGCGAGCCGTGTGACGTGGACCCGCTTCAGCCGGACGTCTCACCGGGTGAAACGTGTTGAGAAAAAAAGTGACACTTTGTTACACGCTGTTCAGTGCTGATAAAGAGCACAAAGGGGGTCGACGTCTGTAAAACAAAAGTATTTAACATTTAATAAAAGCAGATTCCCCGCTGAGGGGGCCGGAAATGACGCCGAGGGGGCCGGAAAGAACCCAGTGGCTAAAGGAAGGAGATACAGGTCCTGGCGTCGGTCCCAAGACCCAGTCACAATGGCAGGAAAGTGACGGAGGGCTGAGTGCAGGTGGCTCTGTGTGTGTGTGTCACACAGAGCACACACTTTCCTCACTAGGAATTCATACAGCAAAATCAAAACGCCTTCGTCTGGTCGCTGAGAGGAAAAGCGGGGTATTTTACTGTAGTAATGCAGGGTAAGCCACTTATTCTTGTGCCACAGCGGCGGTGGGATTCGAACCAGCAAAACAACGGGACTAAGCAGGACGCCACCTGCTGCCAGTTATCTTATCGCACAGCGTTTACACTCACGTCGCAGGACGGTTAACTGCGCAAACAGGAGGCTGGACCCAACAGACTAGTGTAAATAGTTACTTATGTCAACACTCAGCTACTTAAACGCCGGAAATGACAGATGATGAAAAGTCAACATTCGTGTAAGTTATTTAAATGACGCTTGTAGCCATTTGTTAACAATCGATCAGCCATCGAGCCGCTGCCCTGGTTCTTGAAACTCAACTTTTAACAAAACGACTCTGATTCCGCCCTCAGGGCTGCGAACAGGTTCCGCTCCTACAAAACAGCCGAGCGGCCGCAGGGTCGCCACCACTTGCAGGCGGGGTCAGCGACTCCCCGCCGAGTGCGCTGCGCCCCCTAGTGGACGACGTCATTCGACACGAGAGGAGCAGCGGCGCGGCATATAGTCACACTGTGCTGTATTACTACAGTATCACGATTGTCCGTAGTGAACACACAGGTGTGCAGGTAACAGGAGGAATCCGGGAAAAATACTCAGGTTTCATCGGGTTTCTTTTATGGTATCAAAATGTTGAGATACAAACTTCTAGAGACGTTAGAAGAACAGGAATATTATTAGCAGCAGCAGATGGACAGGCGGCCGACCCCCCCCCGTTACGCCTGCGCAAAAGTCACATTTTAACCTTTATGAATAATCGCTACGCCAGGTGCGTCACGTGGTGCACCTGTTTCCGTGTGGGAGGGGCCTCCAGCGCGCTCTTACCGGGGAAAACAGGGAGTTCGCAGGGAGAGAAGCTTCGGTTCTCGGGAGTTCGTGTTAAATATGACTTTCCGGGTTTCTACTCTTTGGTAGTTTTCTCACCTTTCGTTCGGATTATTCTGCTTCCTGGCGGAAAGACGCGATGGGAAAGGCGACCCTCACCGTGCTGCTGCTCCTCACCTGGGCGACAGGTACAGTGGAAGCTGTGTCAACACCGCGAGCTTTTGTTTGGACTTATTCCGTTTCGTGGTGTTAACCGACCGCCTGAACTGCCGTGTTTTCCTGCCGTTGGAGTCTTTGAAGATGAAACGAACCAAAAGTAGTTAATGATCTACAGGTGAAACTGACCTGCCGGGCGAGTCGCGGTCACGTGACATCGGGGTGTTTAGTGCAGCCACACACACACACACACGGGGAGATTCAAGAAGTAAACATTTAATAAATTTATTACTGAAACTAAATACGTGTTGGCGGTGGACATGAATGCAGCTTCAAAAAAATCCTCCCAAAACGTGAGAAATGAAGGGTGACCACAGTTGGGTGACGATTTCATGTTCACGTCATAGTTAGAGTGATAAACGCTTTTGAATCAGCCTATATATAGACACACACACATACATATGTTTTCTCTTAACCCCTTAAATCCCCAAACCAGTTTTTTCCGGTTCTGACGTCACTGAAGCTGAGCGCAGTCTCGGTGGGACCTGAGCGCCCAGCAGGTGGCCTTTGGTCTCCATTTGTTCTCTGGGGCCAGTAAGGGTGACGTCCAGGCTGAGCGAAAACACACACCTTCAGCAGGCCTTTCGCCGGGTGGTACCTCTGCTGCGCTGCCTGGGCTCCCCTCAGGCCCCTCTGTGTTGTTGTGAACCGGACCAAAGAGGCAACTGGGCATCGACAGATGAAACGACGGGATGGTTATGAGCTCCGGTCTTGGGAAACTGGACTTACAGCAACTTCCTGGGTGTATTTTAGGATTTCGGGTGGTTTTGCTCACAGTTGTAGTGCCCTGGAGAGAGAGCGCTGTGGCAGCAGTGTAAACGCACCTTGTTTCTGTGGTAGGAGGTGCTGTCGGGGTCTGTGTGTGTGTGTGTGTGTGTGTGTGTGTGTGTGTGTGGTCTGCTGAACCAGACTGTGCACAGTGTGTGTGAAACTACACCTGTGATCTCTGCAGAGAGCACCTGAATACTTGTTTACCATGTTTCAGTGTCTACTGGGAAAGGCTTCCACCTTTCTCCTCTCTCTCACTCACACACACACGCAGAGCAAGATGCTTGGTTACTGAGGTCATTGTGGGAAGTCTGGGTGAGCAGGAGCTGCTGACAGAAACCACGTTGTTGCTGTGCTGGTTCACAGACCGGTTGTTCAGGTTTAGATGTGACGCCAGCCTCGCCGAATGTGTGGACAGTCCTGTGTTTGAAAGTTGTTGCCGATACATTCCGCTCGTTTGGTTTCCTGCCTGTCAGGTTTTCATACTGCTTTACTCCAGGGTCAGATGCAGACAACCTGGGTGAAACCAGACCGAAACCAAAGCAACACAGCGGTTCAGATAACTGTGGTCCGGTATCGCCGAAACCGTGCAGATCGGTGATCTCTGCCGGGGGCCCGCTGGTGCCTCCGGTCTGTGGATCTCGCCCTCCGAATCGTTCTGGGTGTTTCTGTAAGTGCTTTCCGATAGAAGTGGGGAAAACACGGCGTCTCGCTTCCTCTATGCACTCGTTCCCCGAGGGACTCGTGAACAAAGCTAGTCCCCCGCATGTGCGCCATCGTCTAAATTTAGCCGGTTTCACGTTGACGAAGGAGGGCGAGAACCTCTCTCTGCCCAATAAGACTTGTTCAGCTTTTCATCAGAAGTCCGCTCTCTGTAGCGGTGCAATGGGCACATGAGACACCGGGTGCAGGGATGACAGCTGAGGTCACGTTTCTCGCGGTCCGATGGATCTGTTTATAAAGTTCCGATTCGTACCGGTTAAAGTCGTAAGCGGAGAAGCTGAAGGCCGAGTTACGAGGGGAGCATCTGCGGGAGGAGACGTCCACTGAGAAACGTGGAAGGGTTTCTGGGTGGAACCTGCTGGCAGCACCCGCTGTGCGGAGGGGGGTCCCGCAGAGGTGAACGGTCCTCCTGCACTCCTCTGTCAGTATGTCTTCCTGGACGGAACGAAACCTTGTATTCAGAGGTTCTCTCACTTCTGACAGTATAAGCGATTAATAAAATGGTGCATAAAAGTTTATTAATATTTGCTGACTTGTCACCAATTACACAATTTTTTAGAAACTTCACTTTCTAAAATTTGTCAATTTCTAAAATTAGTTCAGGGATCTTAGTCAATTACACAAGTGATGATTTAAAAAAAAAAAAAAAAAAACTAATTTTTGGATAATTTTTGTGAAAATACTGACTTTTTTTTTTTTTTTAATCATTAAGGATAAAGTGAAGCTAAAGGTTCAAGAGCACGAGAAACGATTAAGTCGTCCAGGAACCTGCTAAACGCCACAATTTTATTTAAAATATGATTTCTGTGTTCTAAATTTAGTACATTTCATCTTCTCAGATCGTCTTCATCTTGTAGTTATAACAGGTTGTACTGTATTTTTTTTTAAACTTTGAAGAAATTGCTGCTAAGGGTCAAAATACCTTTTCTGACTCCGTCTAGCAGACAAACCTCTATCCTCTGTGCTGCTAGGAGGTGCAGAGTCTGAGCCCCTCGGCTGTCACAGTGGTACAAATAATTACGTTTATATATTTAGAAAGGTTTCCTGATCAATGATATTTTGTATCTATGATGTTTATGTACACCTGGAGGAGGGGGTGTGAGAGCACAAAGGATGAAAAGTGAGATTTATTTTGGAATCTTCGATGTTCATCACCCCCCAGGGCTGCTGTCTATCCAAGTGATAATCCCTCAGTACGAGTACAGCAGAACCATGTTCGCCTCGGTCACCCTGCGTTGCGACTACTCCACGTCCGTCAGCCCCCAGAACGTCCTGCTCACCTGGCAGTACAAGTCCTTCTGCAAGGACCCCGTGCTGGACTACTACTCCACAGGTGAGCATCTGGTCTTCACTTGATCTGGGGGAGTTCGACAGGCAAAGTGGCGATGAGACTTGAGCCGCTTCCTTTGTGCTTAACCTTTAAAAAAAAAAAAAAAAAAACCTTTTCAAACAAAATAAACTGCAATAATGTTTCTAACAATATACAGCAAACATGTTTAATATTTATGTTCAGAAAAGCATATTTATATTACACAGCGCTGATGTTACCCTCCTGACTATAAGTTGCTTGTAGCAGGACCGCGGGGCACTGAAGGCGACGAGCAGGTGAGACGCAGTGGTCCGCCGGCCTTACTGAACTACACCTTCTGTTTCCCAGCTTACCAGGCAGAGCTGGCTCTCGGTCAGGACCCAACCAATGACTGCTCCAACAACCAGCGCACGATCCGCGTCGTGGCCCAGAAGACCGGCACCGGCGAGACCATCCTTGGGGCAGAATACCAGACGCGGAGAATCACCATCCAGAACAGTGGGTGTGACGCGGCGGCACAGTTTCCCACAGAGCGTCAGTTGCTGCGTGTACGTCTGCCTCGTCGGATTCTGCTCACACGCGTGTGTGTGTGTGTGTGTGTGTGTTTCTTCAGAGGCGGACCTGGTAATTTCTGAGATAATGTGGTGGGACGGTGGCGTTTATTTCTGCACCATCAACGCGCCAGGTGACACCGTTGGGAACTCGGAAGGAGTGGTTAAGCTCATCGTCTACAGTAAGTAACCGTGCAAACCCAGTCACTACAGGGCAGTGTTACCCACTGGCCTAGGAGACATCAAAGTCAAAAGTACTTTCACTCAAGACATTAAGCTGTCGCTAAAATGTCACTTGCATTTGACTAAATAAGAAACTGCTCAAGATGAGCCTCATTACAGCCATTACTCACTTTGCACCCACCTGTACAACAGGACCTTTGAGTTTAGCTTTCAAATTGTGGAGACGATCACCTTCCCACAGGATCTGTGGTTGATGTGACCCCTGTTCTTCCCACAGATTGGCTCGTGGTGCTGTTCATCATCATCGGGGCGTTGCTCCTCATCGTTCTCTTTAGCGTTTGCTGCTGCCAGTGCTGCCCTCAGCTTTGCTGCTGCTACGTCCGCTGTCCCTGCTGCCCCCAGACCTGCTGCTGCCCCGAGAAATGTACTGACCCACAGTTTGTCCGTCTGTTGTGGCAGCACGTTAAAAAGCGACGTTCTTGGCTCACGGTTCCTCCTTGTTGTCTTCTCTGTGTCCATCCAGTGGTGATGCAGCACAGAATGATAAAAGATGCCCAGAAGGCGATAACTCCGTGGCTGTACGGTCAGCCTGTCTATGCTCCCATGTCCAACGCTCCTTCCTCGCAGAACCCCCTCCTGTACTCTGGTGGGTCGGTCACATCTTTCCCATCCACTTTTTTTGGAATGCGAAAAGTTCTAAATATTGCAAAAAGATAAACATGTTGTGAAAATGTACCAATCTAGGGGAAGCAAGTAGCACAGCAGTTATGCATCTGCACATCTGACCATAAAAATGGCAGATTCTTACTTAGTGCAGGTTCTTCCTTTGCACGTTAAAATACACAATGAACTCGTCTGTACCTAATAACTCTTCCTTATGTAAATGTCAGCCTTGTCAGACAACTCATTTTAATCCTCCTCTATTCTAGACCCCTCAAAACAAGGAATTCCTATGGCCCCCTTACCTCTCCCCCCACCACAGTCTGTGTATCCTAGCATGGTCCCCAGCATCCACGGAAAAAGCAGCATGCAAGATACCAACATGGCACTGGACTACCTCGAGAGTCAAGTGCGGAACATGGACGTGAACAGCCCCCTTCTGTCCCAGCCGATGTCTCTGCAGCAACTACCTCCCCAGCACGTGGCTCTTCAGCAAATGCCCCCTCCGCCCCAGCACGTGGCTCTTCAACAAATGCCCCCTCCGCCCCAGCACATGCCTCAGGGTGTGCCTTTCTCGGCAGGCCCCCCCAGTATGCTGTCCTCGCTGAACGAGATGGGGGTGCAAGGGGTTGACCGGCGAGTCATTCAGCTTCCGCCCATCGTGGAACGTCCATCGAGCTCGCACCACCGGTCCGCTTCCGGCCCGCGGAACTACCCGGCTAGCCGTTCCGGCCGCTCCAGCAGAACCTCCAGCCGCAATGGGCGTCACCGTGACAACCTACCACCCCCACTCCGGGACCCCTCCCCGCCACGCCGAGGCATTCTGCGTAGCTACAGCGACGAGTCAGACCTGGAGGAGTGGCGCAGGGGCGGTGGGTCTGGTCGGTACTCCCGGAGCAGAGATGACCTGTATGGGGACACTCGCCGCGCCCCCCCGCGCCAGGATCGCAGCTTATCTCCCCCTCGGCGCAGAGGGTCCTGGAGCTCTGAGGATGAGGGATACAGCAGGAAGGGAGCGTCACGCAGTCACGGGGTCCCCTGGCCCGAGAAGCCACCTAGCTACACTTCTATCTCAACAAAGCTGGAACGACCAGGGAACAAGGACCGCTTCTCTGTAAGATATTTTCACTTAATTTTTGTATTTTGTATTCATAAAGCACACAATCACACATTTACTATTCATGCTATAAGCTTTCACAAATCCTGCTCCTTTCTCAGCAACAATCTCACCATGTGATTCTTTATTTCAGGAAAAGAGCTCACGCAGCGGCACAAGCGTGGTGATATAAAACAGGCCTTCCCCATTTTTCACATCTATTTGGTTGTTCCTATTACCTTTATGGTAGTTGAGTGATACTTGAGTAAGTTTTTTCCTTGAACCTTAAATGTTTTTTTTGGAATTTTTTAAAAGGAACTTTTTTAAAAATAAGGTTCTTATTTTTTGTATCTCAAAAGAACGAGACTTGTTTGAGCACACGGCTCACAAAACTTCAGCGTGTTCCCTGCGGGCCTAAGGCTGTACGAATAAAATGGCCTCCTTTACCTGAACGTTGTTCCCTCGTAGCAGCTGCGTGGAATGTTTGGAAAACGTTCTCCGCTGAAACGGTCAGAGCCTGAGTAAATGAATCTTTTGTGTCAGTATCGCTGCTTAGCAACACATTGCAAACATCCTCCTTATGCTTCACTCTCCCCCTGGCGTGTTCCTTTTACTCTCTACATGTTTTGATATTTTCTACAATTTAAGTTAGTTTACCGAGAGTGAAAATATGGAGACAGAAGAGGATGCATGAGAAAGCGAACCATCAGGAATAGTAAGTCAGTGGACAGGGAAGCACTGAAGAAGAGTGGATCAAGAGACTGGAGGAACGTGGTGTGTGCGATGGATCTAAACTGACAGTTGTTAAAAAAAAGTACCGCAAGTACTGTACTTCCTATACTGTAAACGCATAATGAGCATCAATTTTGGGCAAGGGACATTTTTTACTCAATTTTATTGTTTGCTCTTTTAACAGTTTGCCTTTTGTATATAAAAGCTACATAGGAATGTGAAAGTTAACTTTTCGTATGAAGTGCGTTCAGTAAAAGTCTGTGAAGGTTTATTATTGTGATTGAATTCGACAGCTAGCCTAACCTGCATATTCAATTGGCACCAAGTCCCAAAAAATGGTATTCTTGCACGTTTCAACAAATAACATTAAAATATAGTTTAATTAAATGATTATAAAACCAATAGTAAAGCAACACACATTGATTCCAAGCAGCAGTTCTAATTGCTGTTTGTGTGTGAAGGAGGAGGAGACTGGCTATGAAATAGGGGTATGAAAACATTTTACACATTTAAAGAAAAGCTTGTAATGTTACAGTAATAAATTCTATGCATGCTAATGTTGTCCAGACAAAGATGCTAATATCTACCTTAAATTAGCAAGTTAAAATGTACTTAGTTTGAGGAAATGTAATACAACTGGTGCCCAGCTGTAGTTTCTGGTATTAAAAGCCCTGATTTTGTCCAATAATGAAAATCCTGCTAATCTAGAATGCCCTATTCTATGAAGGCAACAAGATGAAATGAAGTAGGTAGTAAAAAGATTTTGTAAATAATGATTTTTTTTTTAATAGGGGGGCTTTATTTATCATTTGATGGATTTTTAGTTTTAACTACTGGAATAGCTAAATAAATTGCAAGTACTTTTTGAATTACTTGTGTCGGTGTGTGTGTGTGTGGGGGGGGGCATACAGGGTATAAGGCCAGTCGGGATACACTCGGAAAGGGACACCAGTCAAGGGTAGCCTTACAGCGACCAGTTGTCAGTCCACCTGAAGCACACCTCTGGCCTGTGGGAAGGAAACACAAATTGCATAGACTGAGAAACTGCTGCACAGACCAGTTTCATGCTGATATCTGCTTTTCACTTTTTCCCATATGCAGTATTTTTGTACTAAACACTTTTATTATGCATCAAAAGAAATAAAATCACGGTCTAGAGTTCCTTTTACGGCAGAGTACCGAACCCAGTCGTCTCCGACTCGGGAACTTTAAAAAAGAAATTCTGGAGTTAAATGATAGTAAAGTGTGTGACCTCCTTCAAAAGGAACCTCTGCATTTGGTTGTTTAAAGAAAACTATGCTTTAGAATAGTTTGTCTTACTTTAAAGGAAAGTTTGGTTTCCCCCATCACCAGAACTAAAGCGATACTAAACTTGGGTCAGTTTAAATACGGCAGTAGGAGTACGAAGGCCGTCCTTTATAAAGGGATTAAAGTATGCGGTCCTGTAACGCCATCGTACGCGACTTCATACGTGTGTTTTAAATGCTCCCACATTAATTCGTGACACACACTTTTAGTATGTATATACTGGGCTTATGGGTGAAATTGCACAAAAATACACATTCAGTTCTATGTACGATATAAAGGTTAAAATCAAATAAAACAAAGTCAGGCTGTGCAGTTACATTTGAGAAGCCATGCAGTTCAAACATGTTTATGCATCTTGCTGTCTTGTTTTTGTTTTATATGCACTCGAGTCTGTCAAAAGTTTCTGAACGGCCTGTATTTTAGGCTCATTCTTAACCAAATGTATTTACTATAAATACCGTCAAACTGCAAAATCTAATTTTGAAATATTCATGTCGGTTAATTTTACTTTATTCACATCCTCCTAGGATTAGAAACGGCGTCGATTTGATCAGCAGAATTAAACGTCCCATACGCTCGCCGGCCACTTTATTAGGAACACTAGCTGCGCTCAGAGCGGCTGAGTTACTCGCGGGATGGACGCCTTCAGGGAAGCGCGTGGCCCGCGTCTGCGTGATTTTATGCACCGTGCGGCGACGGGATTGGCTAAACAGGTAATTGCGTGACTGAGCAGACATACAGGTGTTCCTAGTGCGTTTTTTGCGTGACAATGTGATTTTCCTTGCGCCCTCATGAAAGCATTTACCGAGGTTCTAGTCAGGTTCGCTGACGCCGTTCAATGAGCACATTTACCTGTGTTTTCCAGTATAAGTTGTGAGCGACTCTTAAGGATGGCGCCCATAACAACTGCGAACCGTTTGGGTGTCACAAGAGTCCTGTACGTCTGCATACGTTCAGAGCAATAAAATCAGAGCAGATGGCTGTTGTCACTGAATAGTTTTGACTCGAATTTTTTTTCAACAACGCTTTTTGAAAACAGTGTTTTGTTCTTTTTTTTATGTGTAATATCGCTGTTTCTCCACATCGTACACTTACATGTGAGAAATTGTGTCATACAGAAGTTGGCAAGATACCGAAACGCCCGCCTTACTGTCGCTTCCTCTTTCTTCCGCAAACCTGCACCAGCTTCCGGTAGCCGCGAGGAGCCAGCGGCCGTTCACTGCGGCTGCGCGAGTCGGTCGCAGTGCGTGACGCGCCCGCCGAGGGAGGCGCGAGGCTGCCACGTCTAAGGTGCGGCGCAAGTTTCCAACTGTTGGTCAGCTGCGCTTATTTCTGTGAGGAGGAGCAAAGTTCGGCGGCCGCGCTGCAGTTGTTAAGTTCAGGTTTCCGGTGG
Source organism: Arapaima gigas (assembly GCA_900497675.1). Classification (NCBI taxonomy): domain Eukaryota; kingdom Metazoa; phylum Chordata; class Actinopteri; order Osteoglossiformes; family Osteoglossidae; genus Arapaima; species Arapaima gigas. The sequence continues at coordinate 746,303 of UFQX01005256.1, read as the reverse complement.
ACTTTGACATACGAGCTGAGTGAGTTTTTGAAGGAGGAAACGGACATGTTCTGCGAGGGCGGCGCAGCGGCTGCGCGGCGACGGTGTGGGAGTCCGTAGCGCGGCTCTTCGGCAGAGTGGATGTGCGTGTGTGAGTCGTACTGCCCCTCCCTGCAGCGCACGCACACACACACACACACACACACACACACGACTTTATATTTCTGCTTAATGCCATACATGCAGGTGTTCTGCACGAAAAGGTTAAGGAAAGTGGCCGGTACTCTCCATTTCCGCCTTGGCGGAGGACCATTTTGTTTACAGTATTTACATAAATCACGGAGGTTTATTATTATTATTATCATCTTTAACTTTTATTTCACCATCTGCTCGGTGGCTCACTGGCTTGCAGTGTTGGGTCATTTGACAGCAGGACTGTTCGGCTCTGCTCAGGGCTCCAGCTGCAGGAGAGGAAGGTGAAGCTGTGATGCGTGTGAGATGTCATGTGGTTTTACCTTCTCAAGTATTAATGTAGCTGGATGTTGTTCTGGACGGATGAGGCTGGTTGACACTTTGCTCTAAGGTGGTGCATCATTTCTCTTCCTGGAATCTCAACCTGCAGCTTTTGGTGACACAAGTGCTTTAAGCTCTCCTGTCACAGCCTCTTGTTTATTTATGAAGTTGTGCTTAAGTAGCGGTTAACTTTATAACAGAAAAATGGCATCAGGGTGTTTATTTTCCACACGCTGACTTTCACGTCTTTATCATAGTTTGAATAAGTGCTGAAGGTATCTATCGAAATATTAATTTTACACACAAGTAATGATAGGATTGGTCATGCCACTGAAGTGATGTGCAGTGTTCTGTTGTCATGCATGTTGCGGTTTTGCTGCAGGTTGACAGGTCTCTACCCGGGCCTGAAGTTGCCGTGGGGTGAAGAGGCAGTCGGCGGCCATGCCTGGGAGCCGGAGGGGACTGACTAGGCAGCAAATGAGCCGCTCCGGACTACCGTCGTTGCAGACGCTGGTCGGGGGCAGTTTTAGCAACGGCACAGGGATCCGTAGCAGGTGAGCTCCTCTCTGCACCTGGCTGTGTGTCACGACCTCTGTGTGAGGTGTGCAGTGCTCTGATATGGGTGTACCTGTTACGCCGCACAGCAGTAACTGGCTATGCTGTCTGCTGGTAAAACGTCGTGTGTGTTTAGTGGTTCCATCGGGAACAAATGCGTTGTCCTCAGGAAAGGGTACTGCAAGTAGTCTGCGTGCACACGAATACGGATCACTTGGCTGTCCCACGTTACCAAAGCCCAGCTGTTTCTTGCTGTGTGATTTATGGCATTTTATGTCTCTTTTCATCATTCCTAGAAACTGAATTACTCTGCGCTCTTTCCTGCTATATAAATTAAGTAGTAGTAATAATAATGTGTGCACTGTGTGAATGCAGAAATTGAACCTTGAATTGAATCCTTTATGACGAACAAGTTGTTAGTAATTCCACAGAATCGGGAGGGATGCAAGCATAGGCTTGCAGAATGTTTTTCAGCCTTTCCCATTGTTCTTTACACCACCGTCCTCACCATTACTGCCTGACGTCACGAATGCCGCGGTGCTGTTTTACTGTATCGCCGTACCATCTGTATGTCAGTATACCATGAAATCTGTAAACAGCAGTGTTTCTTCCAGCATTCAAAACTGCTTCTCCTAGGTTGATCTTTAACTTAGCAGAGTTACCTGGCGCTGCCTGGGCCAAAAAGGTTTAGCAAGGGAAAAGGTTCAAAGTAATTGCACATTATAAAACAGATTAGTGATATTTCACTGAAGTGGTTGCATATAGAGACCTGTGTTTCTGTGCTTTTGAGAGAAGCTCCAGATGCCACAAGAATGCATTGAACAAGAGGGTTTTGACTCGAAAGTCCGGTCTGATCACTGAATTGATACACGTATAAACACGTGTTTCTCTTTTGCTTTGTTGCTCCCTGCAGGGGCTGCAACTCTGTGGGACTGTCTCCGGCCCCCCTCACAGCACTCATCACCCCGGAGCCCGTCCGCCACTCGCACATCCCCAGCATCCCCCTGGAGAACACTCTGGTGTTTGAGTTCCTACTCTTCCTCTACCTGCTGGTGGCACTGTTTGTGCAGTACATCAACATCTATAGGACCGTGTGGTGGTATCCCTACAGCAACCCTGCTGCCTCTACCTCACTGGTATATTCTGTTGTTCACAAAATTGTTCTCGCATACTGCTGACTTGCATTTAAATCCTCACTCTTTTCAGCCCATTACTTTGTAGTTTTCAACAGATTCTAAATCGGTTTCTTTCGGTTATTGTGTCTGCAGAACTTTGATCTGGTGGACTACGACTTGGCCTTCTTCATCACTGTTATGCTGGCAAGGAGACTAGTGTGGACAGTTGTTTCTGAGGTACCACCAAGCTGAGGGTGTGCTAGTGCTCTCATGTTCTGCTCTTTTTGTTGATACTGCTGTGCACACAGTGACTGGTGTTAGAGCTTATTTACTCTGCCACATATTATGGTTTTTAGATAATCTCATTGACATTTGCTTGCTGTCCCCATTTTATAACCACAGTGGTGATGAACAGGGACTTTTGATGTAAATTAAGGGCACGTGTCCCCTTTTTTGTTGTGATGGGGGAGAAAGTCTGCCTACATTGCTGACAGAAAGAAAGGTTACTGTGCATGCACAAATGTGCTTTGCTGCGGCGAGAGTCCTCATCTGAAAGCTACAGTGTGTTGGCTGGGGGTAACTGCAGTGCTGTTTCCAGCAGGCCTCCCAGGTGAGCCCCAGCTCTCTGCTCCAATACGTGGTTCTGGTAGCCTCCCAGCTGGTGCTGCTGATGCTGTGCGGCTGGGTTCTGAGCTCGACACTGATAAGCCTCTTCACTAACCACTCAGTGCTGAACTTGCTGTTCTTGGGTTACCCGTGAGTCTCTCCTGCCACACACACACACACACACACACGTGCGCACGTGTGCGCCTGGTGTTGAATCTTGTATGCATATGAATATGTGTGGGATTCACTTTGAATTTGATGTAATGCATATCAGACAGCAGCATATTGGCTCACTGTGTAAGTTTTTTTTTTTTTTTTTTTTTTTTCGCTTGATGGCTGATAGCTGAAAGCAATGTGCTTTATGACGTTGTTGATATGCCCTCTCCTGTTCGGAAGCCGCAGTCCTGCAGGAAATTTTAGTTTTTAATTAAAGCCCCATTGGAATTGAAATAGTCTACAAAAGGAAGAATAAATTGGACCAGCCTGCTCGTGTCACCCGGGGTGGTAGCAGGGGGTGACAGTCATTGTCCGTGATGACTAGCAGTTTGGTTTAGAGTCTTTCTTTGTACAGCTACATCCACAGAGTCCAACTGGACTCTCAGCTTTTCTGATAACTTTATACAATCTGCTGCCATCACTTGAAGGATTCCAGTTTCACCAGCATACAACTGAAACTGTACTGCTTCTCTCTACAGATTTGGGGTATATTTTCCACTTTGCTGTTTCCACAATGACGCCCGCTCACGGGCCGTCCCTACTGAATGCCCCTACCTGGATCATGACACAGACAGGCCATCGAGCCAGTCCAGGGACTTCCTGACCGCGTTGTGGGAGAACCTGCGGGAGCATTTCAGCAGCCACACCTCCGTGCCTGTCCACACCTGTCCTCTCTCCCCCGAGCTCATTCGCAGCGAAGTGGAGGAGCTTAAGACGGATTTTAACCGGCGCATTAAGGAAGTGCTCTTCAACTCACTCTTCAGTGCTTACTATGTGGCCTTCCTCCCCCTCTGCTTTGTCAAAGTGAGTCACGTGTTGTCGCCTCTTCCGGTGGCTGGACTTGCGGATAATTCGATCGACGATCAGTTCCGGTCTCGGTGACAGTAATGATGCTGAAACTTTCTTTCAGACAACGCGGTACTACGACATGCGCTGGTCATGTGAGCACCTTGTTATGGTGTGGATCAATGCATTTGTGATGCTGATGATCCAGCTGTTACCCCCAAGTTACTGTGACTTGCTGCACCGCTCTGCTGCGCACTTGGGCAAGTGGCAAAGGCTGGAACATGGGTCATACAGCAACGCCCCTCAGCACCCGTGAGTATCTATACACTGGATGTGCGCTGTGGACTGGAATCGAAGCCCTTTCACCTATCCCCGTTAGACGTTTCCGATGATCCAGCTAACAGTTGTTTGTTTGATCTGTAATATTCATGATATCACGGCTGTGGGTTTGAGTCCGGTTCAGTCAGCACGCAGTTCCTGCGTTTCCTCCCAAAGTCCAAACACCTGTGTTTGAGGTCAATTGGTGACGCTTGTGAGAGAAGAAAATGCATTTACGTTTGATATTTCACATGTAATATTTCTCTGTTTTAAGCAAATGTGTTGTTACGAGACTGTTGCTAAGTTGGAAGGTTCTATGTGTACGTGACGGGGAACGTCCAAAGATGACGTTATGCCGAAAAATGTTAATGATCAAGCTACTGCTTGTTTGCGTTCATCGCGCTGTTTTTGTTTACGGTTGCTATGATCGAGCTGCTGTTTGTTTGCATTCTGCTTTCGTTCATCAACAAAAGAAAGAGACCCGGATGATCGGGGAGACGGTGTGACGCTGTTTAAGTGTGCATTGTTCTCCCCACAATCGTCGGTAAGAAATAAAGCGCTGGTGATTTAATACATAAAGATCTTCTAGCTGTTTGTCCATGAAATGACCACCACACACTCAATTGCCCTTAGTGTGCGAGTGTGTGCGATATTCCCCTGTAGCGCAATGGCATCCAGATGTCACCCATTACACTCATGCTAAAGTGAAACATAGCAGTTTTCCTTCTCCCTGCACTTCAACTTCCTTGCTGTAATAGAACTTGAAAGCTACATTTATAAAAGTGAAATCTGAGTTTAAAAAAAGTTATCATTGAACAGCAATATGCTTGTGTGACAGTGTCAAACCAAGGGAAGCGAGTGTGACGGTGTCGGTGAGGGTGATGTTGTCCTGTGCTGTGTTGCCAGCTGGTCGGAAAGCACCGTGTGGCCACAGGGGGTACTGGTGCGACACAGCCGCTGCCTCTACAAGGCGGTGGGGCCGTGCAATGTGGCGCTGCCTTCGGACGTCTCGCACGCCAGGTTTTATGTGAGTCTCCTGTTGGAGGTCCTGATACTAAAGTGCTTGTCACGTTCCACAACATTAGCTACAACAGAGGAGTATTTGCAAAGAGAACAGCGCTAAAGTCACCACGTACTCTGAAATGTTTGAATAAATATTTGTATGGTATTTGTATACGGAATGAGCCAGATATGCATTTCAGCCTTAATGGTCCTTGTATTTTCTTGCTTTATGCTGTGGAAATGTCTGTTTTTGTACAGTATATAAAGTAGAATTTTCTTTCTCTCTCTCATCGCACAGTTTTTGTTCCACAAGCCGCTGCGGATCCTTAACCTGCTGATTGGGATCGAGTGCAGCGTGGTCCTGTACCAGCTCTACTCGCTGCTGCGCTCCGAGCGGTGGAACCACACGCTGTCGCTGGGGCTCCTCCTCTTCTGCAACTACTACGTGTTGTTCCGACTGCTGCGGGACCGCATTGTGCTGGGCAAGGCCTACTCCCTCCCCGTCGCACACGCCAACCTGGGCCTCAAGTCCCAGTAACCCCGGCTCTTCCTCCCACCGCCTGTCTTAACTGTGAAGGGAGCTGCCAGCCAACTCAGATATTTTCATACGGCGTTATTTTTCATGCAGTCTTTAATTCTATTTAAGACAAAGTGGTTTTTTTTTTTTTTATTTTTTGTATGATGTTCCGGAGTGCCTGTGTTTTATAGGACACAGCACAAGTGCTGTGTAGGGGAGTCATTCCATAATGGTACTTGTGTGTCTTTGGATGTCAAAGCATTACTGTGTTGAAAAATGAGCAGATGACTCCCTATGTCGTTGAAGCAGCACATTAAGTTGCTTTTTATGAAGATGGAAAGGTGGTGGCACGGGGGAGGCCAGTCGCAGGAGGGACCAGACTAGAAAGCCGAGCAGTGCCGATCGCCACCCGTGTTCTTCCTGGTTATCAGGGCCTCAGGGTTTGTAAAACTGGACCGTTGGAACCGGTCCTACAGACAAATGAGCAAACGGCCGTATTTTGCGCTGAAGAGAAACACTGGGCATTCTTCTCTCTTCCTCGGTGCCAAATAGCGAAGCGGAGCCAGTTCTTCTGGCTGAAGAACATGGAGGTGCAGCTTACCTCAGGGTCACTGTCCTGTTCCTCTCAAACTGTCTGCTTCACTTTGGCTGCCAGTGAGCTCGCGGGTAACCAGCCCCTGTTCAGCTGGCGAGAGGAGGACGGCATTGAGCTCGCTGCAGAAGGGCACTTTTTCTGTACTGGCAAAAATTTCTCTATTAAAACCATTACTAGCACGTTTTTGTCCCGGCTGTATCTTCCCTTTCTCTCGTTGTTTGTTTGTGCAACGCAATAAAATGTGAGGAAAGGTACCCCCCAAAGCACCCTATTGATGAACTCCAGCTGATGGTGTTTGGGGCAAACGTGCATTGAACATAATTCATGTTGTGGCAAAAGTTTATTAGCACACTTGTTTTGTTAGTTTAGAGGCTTACAACTATTAAACTGCACAGTAATTTTTACAACGGGACCGCGTATTGTGACGTCTTACAAGGAGCTTCACCAGTTCTTACGTCAGTTTCCCTTTTCATTTTTTGGCGCCAGTAGGGGGCGCCGTTTATTAGCGTGTGATGCTAAATCTTTATAATCAAAAGTGCTTCATTCTGAATGTTTGTTTTTTTTTTTTTTCTGAAAACGCAAACGTGTAGTTTGTCCCACAGTGTATGTTTAATAAAAACTTTAAGTAAAGCTGCAGACAGGTTAGTTCCTCCCAGAATGATGTTGAAGGAATAACAGTCCGTCAGAAGCCAGAGATTAGTAAACGGCTGTGGGGGGGCAGGACAGAAGTCTGTGTTGAAGGTGAAGGTTCCGGGCCTCAGTGGAGCCTCTGCCTCTACATCACGTTTGACACGTCTGAGTTGGGTGTGAAAATCTGACGGGTATTAGACACACCTCCTGCAACCCCAGTGCTCTTTCAATAAACCTGCTACTCGTTCGGGGGCAAAAAGCAAAAAAGGACAAAAGCACAAAACTACTGCTGATCCAGTGTATAACAGCCATCTATGTAACATTCTACCACTTAAACAGAGCGTTGCCTGTGTGTGTGTGTTAAGCTTATTTTTATATATAAGGCATATGTGTGTGAGTGTGGGTGTGTGTGGTGTCACCTTCCTGCCTTAGCCCCGCCTGCAGTCCATATAGTTGCCCTTGATCCAGTAGCAGATCTGGGCGTACTTCAGTGGTGTGACCCGCACGGCCACATTGAACTCCTGCTGAACACCGTCATGGTCGACCCACTGGTGGCCGGAGAAAATTCCGATGATCTTGCGCTCCCAGCTGCGGCGCTGGCGGTTCCACATGCGGACGTAGACGCCGGAGCCGCTGGCACCGGGCTGGGCGTCGCAGTACTGGTATAAGAGGTCGTACGTTTCTTCCGTCACCGCGCAGAACCGGTACACCAGTTGTCCCGGCCGGTCGTTGTCGAACCCTGAGAACTGGACTCTTCGGCCGGGCAGCTGGCGGGCAGCGGGGCTAACGCCCAGTTTCATGTAGCGCCGCTTGTGTGCTTTCTTGAGCTCCAGCAGTGCGTAGTCGTAGTCCATCCCGATTTCGTTACCCTTGCCCTTGATCCACGCTTTGGGCACGTGGGTGCGTTTCACTCGGATCCACTGGAATTTCATCTTGTCGGACGGCGTCGGCCCGCTGCTGCTGTTGGAGGCGGCTGGGCTGCGCTGCTGAAGTTTCAAGAAGCCCACCCTCAGCTTCTGTGCTCCTTTCACGTAGGTCTTCCCATCGTGCACGCAGTGCGCCGCCGTCAGGACGTGGCGAACCCCGACAAGCACCCCCGAGCAGCCCGTGGACGTCTTCACGGCTGTCGAGAACGGATAGTTGACCAGGAAGTCCTGGCCCACAATGCTGAAGCGACTGTCGTGGCCGTAAACCTGCCTCTTTGCCCGGGTTCGACCAGCCGGCGCGTGCAGGTCCGCCAACTTGTAGCCATAGATGCCGACCTTGGTCTCCATCAGACTGCCGTTGGAGTGCAGCGTCTCGTAGGACAGAAAGTCCCGTAAGTCCCAATAAGTGGGGGTTGGGGCTTGCCTGTGGCACTCTAGGCCGCACGGGGACGTCACCTCCAGCCGGGCAGGCGACAGGAACCGCGGTGCTGGCTTCTCCTCCGTCTGCTGGGGCAGGACCACTGGGATACGCTGTACGGGCCACTGTGGAATCCAGGGGGGTCTCAGTTGGCAGACGCCCACGTCAGAAAACAGCAGCAGGAGCACTGGTACCAAGGTGGCCGGCTGCATGGCGACGAGGAAGCACCTGGGTTAAAGCAGGAGCGAGAAGATGGGTGAATCGGAGGTAAGGGGAAACCCCACCGTGACGGACGTGCATCCTCTGACGGCAGCTTTGTTTTTTTTTTTTTTTTTTCCAGTGACTCCTGAGGATGTGAAGATACACAATCCCACTTTCCCAGAATAGACCCATCACCTCCGTAACATATTGTTTGTTTGTTTACAGTAAACAGGAAGAATGTATACTCTCCCAACCCCAGGAGAAGTACTTACTGCAGTTCCACTCGTAATGTTTACAGTTTGAATGCGGGAGCCAGTAGCAACGATTAGAGCCGCACAGAAGGACGACGAAGAATGAGGTTTACAGGGGGTGTTAACAAGGACACTCTGGTGCCACACAAAAGGGAATGTTTCTTTCAACAGGCTCGGATGATGCGGCAATTGTTCTTTTTGATCCGGTTAGTTAGTTCACTGCCTGCTGGAGAGGAATCCGGCACACAGCCCCCGCTTTTGTACGTTGCGCCCGGTACTTCGACAGAACTTAGCGTAAAGCTGCCCGAATCGGTGCAGCGCGAAACGGGACGCCTCTCGGTACGACGATGTCTTCTAAGAACGCTTATAAACATCCCGCTGGCTTTCCTCAGATGCTCGTCCAAGTGGGTTCGCGGTGACCTGGAGCTGATCCCGGGAACGACGGACCATGGGACACGATACGCTCTTCAGTGCGTCTCTAACTGCATTTGCTTCGCTTTGTATCGGGGAGTTGAACCCAGTCCAGGCGTAATAAAAAAAAAAAAAAATGTTTTTTAAATCTTACCCACCCGAGTGACTTGCACACCTCCCCACTTGAGGTTAGCTTTACATTTTTCAGCTTCGTCCCAGGACGACCTCAAGGTGGGAAGGATTTCAGGAACGCGTTTACTCTAAAGAGGAGTCAACAGTGTTGTGGTTAAGCAAACACTCCTTGGACAATCACTCAAGGTCATTGGCTCAAGTCTCACTTAGCAAACACCCGTTGAAGGAAATGTGGTTTCTATCCACCCCGGGGGATCGTGTGTGTATCCTGGCATCGTCCGCACGCCTCCGACAACCTGCACGTTCACGCGCCGTCGTGCTGCTGCTGCGGAATAATGGCGGGTGTCAGACGTAGACAAGCGACGCGTATTTCAGTCCCGTTAATTTTGATGGAGAAAAGCCCCAAACTAGAGAGGGAGAAAAAAATAAAACGGTGGATGGGTCCAAATTCCAGTGGCCATTCGCCCCACCTGCACGTGGCGACATCGTCCAGAAGCACAGCTCACTTTACATACCAATGAAAACAATCGTCACTAATAATCACATAATTAAAAACAATTAAATCTACTCTCTAGTCGCTGTTTCACCCCAGGAAACCATCACACACCTGAAAATGATGCTTCTACCCTGCTGGCATTTTGCGGGGGCTCAGGGGGTGACCTCCACCTCGCTGCGTCTTGCGTGTGCGTGTGCGCGTGTGTGTGTGTGTAGGCACTAAAGCACGTGCAGCTCGTGCAAATCCAGAAGAATGTCCTCCACGGCCGCTCTGCAAGGAAGGGACCGCTGGGTTGGATAAACCTCTGGTCACTTTAGGAAGCCCTGATAAGAAAAAAATGTGACCGGGGGGCTGCATCCACTGCGCGGCGAGTTCTAGTTCTGCCCGATACGTAGAGTAGTTGGGAAAAGTGAATCTTTGGCAAACGCCCTGCACAGCATACGACCTGTAAACATGTATTTGTGTAAATGAGAGCAACATGGGTGGGGGACAGCGGGGTGGGGGGGGGAACTAATGACATTTAAAGCCGCTGGGAAGCTGCACGTTTGACGAAGCCACCAGGGCAGAGAGCAGCAAGGGATTCCAATCCGCTCAAGAATGACAAAATCGTGCGACGCTGTTGGGGAGAAGGAAAATGCTAAGGAGAGCGAGGGTGTTGTCAGGCTACAGGCTGGGGAGACGCACAGCTGTGGAAATTCAGCAGTTATTTTTTCCGTTTTCACAAAAACGAGATCGCCGAAGACGACGAACGGGGGCCAAAACCCGGGGTCCGGCGTCGCATCCGGGGGCTTAGGAGGAGTCCCCTGGGTCGCCCAGACCCCGAGGCCAACAATCCTTCCCTTTAATTGGTCTTTTCTCCTCCTATGAACTATGATCGTGGTTCCATGTTACTGCTTCAATTGTCCTGTCTGTTCCTCCAGCTGGAAGCTCATCTAGGTCTTAACATGAACCCACTAGCCGTTCTGAGCCGAGGCAGAATAAATGCAACCTTTATACTTGGACTGTTTTTCAGATTAACTCCTTTCCGCACAGGCTAACAGTACGTTCTTTTTTAAGGAATTCGGCCCTCCAGGTCACGACAAGTGGTTCACTTCCCCAGATTTGTACTTGATGACACATTTGAATGCGGTGTAATATATACAATTTGTTTTTTTTTTCATTTTTAATTCAGACGGGACAAAGAAATGTTGGTATGTGCCATAATGTCAGATTATGGCGGATTTTGTGTCGTCTCTGTGCTGGACACCCACAGCTGTCCGAGTGTGAGGGGGAAGAAAGCCCGGCTCTCCAAAAGCTCCCCGTTTCGGATTTATTTTTGCCAGAACAAAGCGGTTTTGTAAGAGTGAAACTACACGCAAGCGAGTGGAAAAAGTACGAACAAGGACCCGGTTTTCACCACCAGGTTGTCCTCATCCGACAGCTGACATCGCGGCGGGTCCGGAACGAGACCATTTGACTGAAATGAAGACGTTTCCGTGCGGTTGTCCAGTTCTTACTTATGAGCAGACAGAGTAACCAGGTAACCAGGGTGGCCGGTGAGGGTGAAGCGTCCCTCACACCTTCGGATCTCCGCAACTACGGACCGTGAAAGGAGCTGCGCGAGAAAGTTTAAAAACAATGACGTCTCACCGGCGGGACGACGCTCCTGCTGACGATGACGATGAGTGACGGATGACAGACGACGCGACCAGGCGACTTTATGACGATGACGATCCGAGGCGGGAAGCCGCAGCTGAAGCACGAGGCAGCAGGCGTGGAAGTGGGCTCCCTGGGTGTGTGTGCTGCTCTCCTCCGCCCGCGTGCATGTCTCCGTCCGCACGCGCCGCGGAATGACAGACACACACTGGCGAGGCGGGCCGAGGGCCGCGCGGACCTCGCGCTCCAGACCCCGCCCAGCCACGTGACGGCGGTAACGGACGGACTGAGGCGGCGAGTTATGTACTTAGCGGCCGTTTCTCGGTTTCCCACCAAGATGCCTTATTTTGCCCTCGGTTTTTCTACGTTCTCTGCGTCTGTGAGGTTCGCGTAGCACATAGTCGGTTTTTCAAACTGACCGTCATTGGGTTTACCTCGAACCTTTTCGGACGAAGTAGAATTTAGGAATTTAGGATTGGAAATACAATGGTTCACAAAAAAAATGGCTCAGGAGACGTGCGTGAAATCTACAGTCTTGCAGTTGTGAAGTAAAGCATGATGTGAGAGAATGAAGTATGAGCAACCAGTGAGATGACTTAGTGCTCAATAAATGCACAAGTCGGCACATTTAGCAAAGGCTGCGCAAGTCGCCGCTTGATGGAAAACCATAAACCGCTGCAACACGTCACCCCCTGGGGTCCACTGTTGCCGATAAACACGCACAGCCCAGAAACGATCCATCCTGAAGTGAGCCGCGAAGATCGGCCTAAACGTAGGGACGTATTGTTGTAGCGCCGCGGCGGTCCGGAAAGGCCCACCGGCCGGGAGCAGCAGCAGCAATCCGGTCTAGAAAGGATCCAGGTCTGGTCTAGAAGCTGTGTGCTTACGTGTTGAGGGAGGGCCTGGAAGAACTGATGTCTGACTGAAGAACGAAAGAATGATGTTTGACAGAAAGGTCCAGATTTAGGTGATGAGTACAGCGAGACATTCTCAGATATTTTCCTCGCAACACGGGAGCTGTATGAAGGAAACGGGAATGTCTGGATGCTGTCTGCAAGGATGTGCTAGGAGAAACCTTGAGAAGATATCGTGGGGATCAGGGAGTTTGCAGTGTGAAGATGACAGGTCCCAGTATTGTTTCTTAGGGTACACCTATGGGGAAAGAAAGGCAGGGCAGAAGAAGGGGAGAACATGTCTGAGGTAGCACAGTCAAGCACTTGTTATGAGGTCTCAAGGTCCCAGTGGAAGACAGGAGAAGGCAAATACATTTAAAACAGCCGAAAGGTCAATGACAAAAGAAATAGGTGGAATGGAGGGTATGCAGTGAATTAGTAACAGATAAGAACGGAGGTTCGTGGAATGAAAAAAATGAAGAGGAGATTATTGAGGATCCTTGTCATTATCCAAAAGGAGAGAAAACAGCTGAAAATAAACAACATTTTTCGCAGTCTCGATTGGGAAGGGCAGGGGGGGATAGGTTTCGTCACCTCATATGGGTCAAGCTTTGCAGTAGTAACATTTTCTTGCCCATCGGATCTCAGGAATGACAAGATCAGTCTCAGCCCAGTAGAGCAAAGTCCTAAGAACAGCAAACATATTGCGCTGGAGGCTTACAGCCCTCAGCGGATGAACAGGGTGAGAAAGGAATTTATTATAAATAATATTATAAATACAATAATATATTTATCTATCTTTTAGATATATTTTAAAAATCTTATATTTATTATTAATCTGTATCTATATTATCTTCTCTAAATTTTGATTTCACCCTTTTCTGCACACCATGGACCCCAGCAGCTTCACTTCATGCTCCTTTGTACACCTGCTGAATAAAGATGTATGAGGATAAACGATTCTTGTCCCTTAATTTTTGATTTTTAAGCTGTCGTACACGTGAATTTCCCTACAGAGTTTAACAAAGTCATATCCTGTCCTATCTTGTCTTATCCTTAGCTGTTATTTCCATACCCACGTAGTTACATGTGCTAAGGCACAAATTGGAGGTGCAGCATTAGTTTAGATGGTTTTATTCATCCTCTGCTAGACCATCAGCAGGAACCGTGTGGCCAAAAGTGCTTCTTAAAAACGAGGCGCTAAAAATTGTTCGGCGTCCAAACTGCAGCAAAGCAGCTCCACTCAACAGGGCTGGTGGGAAATATGACTGCATGTCAGATTAAACACTCTAGTGTAATGCTTGGCCTTAGGAAAACCCCCCACTCAAACATAAAGAGCATTTCAGAGGAAAAAGAGAAGGATGCATTGTCAAGTTTAATTTATTTAGTTTTCTGTTAGTAGTTCTCACATTGGCTGATATATGTTGTGAGGTTTCCTGTTACACCGTGGGACAATAAATTACTGGGCTGAAAAGCAAAATACAGCAGCTTTGAAAGGCAATGAAGCGCAGCGCTCTTTTCGCTTATCGGCTCATCATTTGGGAGGTGAGAAGCGGAATAAAGTTGAGGTTACACACCAGAGCCGTTTCATGTTCGGTAATGTTTGCTTTTAAAGCTGCAGTTTGTAGAAACATGAATTTGTTGATAACAGAAGTCTGCCATTAAATCTCGGCTCCCGCACGTAACCTGACGCTTCACTACTTTCGCCTCCATCGGACACGGTCACACGGCGGGGAGAAGATGGCACAGTAGTTTCTGACAAAAGGAGAATACAGTTCTGTGTCCATTAATCTTGACAAGTTATTGCACATTCACTGTGCCTTCTAGCATCACAGTGGAGGGTGTTCATTTCACAGCACTTCTAGTACTAAAAGCTTGCGATATCAGAACTAATTTAATTCTTCCTTTAAAGTGAATTTTTCCCACATTCACATATTTGTATTACTATTTATTTATAGTGAATAAATCCAGCTTGTGGTGGTAACCTCTGAGCCTTGCAGTAAGTTACAGACTGAGCTGGCAAGATGCTCACATTCCAAAGGACAGAGTCAACACTGTGTGTCACCACTTATGATTCATCACTGATTTATACATCCAAATGGAACAGCCTGACATGTTGTGTAGAGGATGCCAAAAAAAAAAAAAACTTATTGAGGAAGAATGGTGACCAGATTTCCTTTTATCATTTATCAGAACCCATTTTCTGTCTGTGCCGTGTGTTTAGAAGGACAGGGCGGGAGGCAGGATACACGGCGACAGGCCTGCTTGTCCATCTCAGAGGACTGAAAGACATCTGCTGAAAATCTGCTGGATGTTGGAGAAACCAGAGGAAGCTCATATGATCACGAGAGCACGCAAGACGCAAACTATTAACGCTGGAGAGAGAGGCTCCGTTCTCCTCAGGTGTTCACGAAGAACTGTTTTTGGTTGTTATGCGGCTACAGGGGTCACGTGAGCTGAGGGATGATGAAGCTGCGAGCGTGGCCGAGTCCGCAGAGGTGAGTACAGGAACCACGTGATCACGGACAGACAGCTGTACACGTGAGAGATGCGCAAACAAAACTTGAACGGGGGACACACACAGCTGATGAACAAAGCTGTATAATGCTTTCTGACACAGACCAGGAGTGTGGGAAAAAATGACTCTGCCAGCCAAGAACTCCTGCAGATTCAATTCATTTGCTCCACAGAGACTCAGTGTTCTCAAGTACACCCCCACTTTCTACACCCCCATCCGAACTGTCCCGCTGCCTGTGAACAGCTGGCTCAGGGGAAAGGCATCCTAACAACAGAATATCTCAACATCAATCCCCTCTTCCAGAGCCGGAGCTGGACTAGACGGCAGCCGGCCTGGTCCGCATTTCAGCACCGGCCCTTCCCACTCTCTACCTGTAACAACGCAGTCATCTCAAAGACAAATGATGCGCCTCCCCAAGCCGACATCTCAATTTACCCTGCCAGCGGTTCGCGTTAAAATAAACCGAATAAAAGTCTGGTGACTCCTTGTTTAAGTCCATGATATTAACACCCTGAATTCAAAAAAGACGTCCAAAATCTTGTTTAACCGTCCGCTAGGGTGTTTCAAGACCGGGCATTTATATTTTTATTCAAAAATTACAAAAATATGATATTTGAAACATTTTAAATATCAGCTGAGGGCATGCAATTATATTATTTCAAACATTAAAGAAAAATGGGGGGTTAAAATATTGTTGTGTAAAGTATATCTTAAACATTTGATTTTTTCTAAAACGTGAATTATCAGAAATTGCATAGTATTAGATTGAGAACCCTTTCTCAAAACTTTGTCTGTACATGAATTCTGGGATTTTTAAATGAGATTCCATGTCTGCCAGCATGTTTGGTGACCACCTTCCTCTGTATGTTTTCTAGATGATATTTTCTTGCAATCTTTCCCCATGTGCGTCACTCACAGCACCCAAGTTAGATGGAACGAAAACCAAACCGCACTGTAAAAAATGGACGTTAAGTGGAATATGGTTCCCCACAGCCGTGCATGTTTTGGGCATGTTTCCTCAGGAAGGACTATTTTGGTGCCACTAAATCTGTGCAAAACACAGCAACTTTAGACAAAAAAGGCAATTTTGCAGTAAGTGCATCCAGTTTTTTAAGAATCATAATTTTTTGCCATGTCAAAGTTCTTTGCTTGCAGTTTCCAATAACTTCCTTCCAATAGCTGCTTGTCCCGTGCAGAGCTGTGGTGTCCAGAGCGTACTGTGAAGACAGACACCGTGAACACGGTCCAGTCTTGGTTAGATGAGCTGAGAGATGTACATTTGAGCAGTAAGTCATCTCAGTTCTTGCTCAGAGTCCTGGATATCAGTCCACTGCAGGGCAACCATGCACATTCATTTTGTGAAACAAATTAATACTTATTGTAGGAGCACAGTATTTATAGAACACAGCAATAGTTATGTCTTAATTTGACAAACCCACATCATTTATGAGTGACTTTTTTACAACTAAAAGTGGACCAGCACCCTCTTCTATAGGCAGTTTAGAGCACTGAAAAACATTTCCCGTATTTTGCTGGACAGCAAAATGACCAGTGCTTTACTGGTGTCCCTGTTGCAATGATGTTTGAGGACAGCATTTGCACTCAATAATGGCAGCTGGGCTGAACTCCGTGATTTGTATGTAATCCAAAACAGAGCATTACATTTCATGGGGTGAAGATGTTCCTCCGCTAACTGACACAGCTCTGTGCACAAAGCATTTGTGTCCTTGTTTACACATCCTTCACCCTGATCCAGTCATGGGTGCTGTGTTATGGAAGACTTTGTTGTGCAGGTTTGGGTGGTGCCTGTTTTTGTTATAGTACTGAACCATAGGCAGATGAAATCAAGCAGCCTTGTACACTTTTCTTTTACCTCATTTATTTTGTTTTCATATTTAAAATGATATGTACACCTGCGTTCAGGCCCCTCTAAGAACAATAGGGGAAGAGGTGACATGGTGGGGTCACTGACAACCTGGAGTCCACAGAGCACATCTCCAGGAAAGTGTTTTGCAGATCAGAGCCCTAGTTCAGATTGAATTCTTCAGCTTCTCTACCTTGTTCTGGTCAGCAAAATATGATGTGCATGGTCCTTTGTTTTTTATTTCCATAACTAATCAGAAGGACTGTAGCTCTGACGCCAGTAAATACCCGCCTGAGAGATCTACTGTTGGCGTTGTCATGGAGACACAAGCAATGTAGGGCCACGTGACATGATGCGAGGATTTTTCTGCTGTGAGTCATGTATATGCAATGGTGCCAAACACCCCCCCACCCCTTCTACATGTGGGCATATTATGCCCCTGAGGGCTCTCATTCTAAATGCGTAAGTTGCTGCGCCCCTTGCACACACATTCACATGAGCCCGGATCTTTCCGTGGCCATCGCTGCTCTGCCTCTCACTGTCAAGCATCTGATCCTTATCAACTACAGGTGCCAGAACACAACATCTGTACTGACTCTTCTCTGAAACACAATGACACCAGAGTGCATAACCATGCAATCTCAACAACAGCAAACCTGAAAAACAATTTAACTTGACATTGAGGATTGAAAACTAAACTGGAAAAATGTGTCTGGAAATAATTTTTAAAAACGCAGGACTGTGCACGCTGAACAGATCCACAACGAACCTATGAAATTTATACTTTGTGTTGGCAACTGATAAATATAGGGTAGATTTCTGTTGTTGATATAAAATTTTGTTTTTTTTATTACTTGATAATGATGGAATGCAGATAAGTTAGATCAAGCAGTCCTAATGCACTTAGCTCTGCAGATACAATAGTGTTTTAAGCAAAAATTCTTCTTTTTGATACTGTTTTAGTCATAATGTTCACCTGGTCCAATAATGCTTATGACACTGAATAAATCATAGCACTAAGGTTGAAGACACGGTTCTGAGTGCCACTATGCTTTTCTATGTGTCACTGGAGCCACAACAAGCAGGTGGCACAAGTTTTTACTCATTAATAGGTAACTTAGGGGAAAGTAATAGGTAACCTGTTCATATCACACAATTATTAGGATTTGTAACTAAAGTCATATTTAAATGATCTGTTTAGAAATATGTTTCAGTGATGTGTCTTATCTGTAATAGTCATTTTCTAGTCATAGTCAACTGTCCCATTGTCAGTATCTTAAAGTTAAGGACTGAATTCCATAGCATTTGGCCCCATGCTGATTTCTGTAATCTACCATCAGAGAAGGGTCATGATGAGTTATAAAACTGATGTTCACTTTTGTACTAAAGAAACAGAAATATATTATTCTCACTGAGACACCAAATCTTCAGATGAAATGGCAAACTTTTTAACGCAAACTGCCGACTGCGTGTGAATGAAGGTGGATGTTTTTGCAGCTGCCCGGCGATGAACTGGTGTCCCATGCAGGGTATACTTTGACCGGCCTAGTGCCCTGTACTCCTGTCCACGGTAACCCTGCCTCCAGACAAGTGGTTGCAGATAGGAAGGAAGTTACAGAAAATGGATAAATGAAATGCCTTTCATTACCAATTAACTCAAATAGTTTAAAAATTGATCTTTGCAGGAAAAGGCTGATTAAAACCATCTTTTTTTAATTTAATAATGAATTTAAAAGTTTCTTGCAGGTTAGCAATATTGCAAAGTCGAAGGCTATTTAAACAGGTGCGTTTGCTTACAATAAGCTAGAATATTGTAATGCATTGTTCTCTTGACATGTTACAGAAAATCCAAAAACTGCAGCAAGGACTGTAATGGTTTCAAGAAAGTATGATCATATCACTTCAGTTCTTAAGTCCCAGCACTATCTGGTATTTAAATTCAGGAAAGACTTTAATCATTGATGGTTATACATAAGGATCTTACATGGTTTAGCCACTACTTATAACAAATTTCAATGAACCAGAGTGTGCTGTTCAATGACAGGATGCAGGATTTTTTAGATTTCTTTCATAAGTCAGGGTGGCACGGTGGTGCAACTGTCAACACGGGTGTCCCAGGGCCTGGGCTGTGTGTTTGGATGCAAGGTCATATCTGCTTCAGTCGGAGTGGCGTTTACATGTTCTCCCCATGTTTCAGTGTTTTTCCTCCCACACACCACAAAAATATACTTCAGGTCAATTTTTGAAATTTTTTCGAAACGTGCCTGCTATCCAGACAGGAGGTGTCAGCATATGGTGCCGTAACCCTACTTACAGCCTACAGAGACAGACTGAAAAACAGTACATCTTCTCACAGCTAAAATATGGTTTACTCTAAAAATAAAGGGTTGAGTGAAGAGGCACACATACCGCACTATGTTTTGTGTTAACTCTCGGGGGCAAATCATTTAAATCAGCTTATGATATCACATTTTATCTTCTTAACTGATACAGACGCAGTAATGGTAACAGAGGGTTCTGGATGTTCAAAGTGTGTCTTATCTGTCATATAAGACTGTATTTATCTAGTTAGCACTTGGTAAAGATGAGATGAAGGCCAGACACATAATAGTATGTAAAACTACACAATCTTCTCACCTCTCTGCCTGACAGGTATTAGATTTTGTTTAACCTTTTACTCACGTTACAACTAATCTTGTATCAAAAGAAAAACATGCAACGTAGGGCTAACAATGTGTCAGTAATGGTTTTTTACACATAAAACTGTGAAGCCATTTTAAGTAGTTTCATATCATGACACGTGTAATAACTATTACCCTTGGTAATTTTTTCCATTATGAAATTAGGAATTAAGTACATTTAGGAATCAAACTGTACTACATTCCATAGTGGCATCACACGTCAGCAGTTTGAAGCACACGATGTCACTTCATACTGACAGGCTAATGCAAAAGGATTGTTTGTGTAGTCTGCTGTTTATATATGCTCTGTGTTTATTTATATAAACTTTGTGTGAGTTAAGTCTGAAAGTACCTTAAGGCAAAATTGCAAAACTCTATTATTATACACCTAGGATGTTACACTAAATAGTATATTATTGCTTACCATCTTATGGATCTTGGTGTTGACTCTGCACAGGCAGGACTTTTACAGCAGGGGACTTTATGGAGAGATTTTGTAAAAGCTGCATTTTCACAGCTGAAAATGTTATGGAACTGTGAGAATTATTTAAACATGAGCAGCTTTCGAACGTACCCTCGGAACCCTCCTCCCAAGTTCATCGTTTCGCATACAGCGGGAACCAGAGCAGAAACCTCTTCCGGAACATCCCGAAAATGACGGAGAGGAGGTGTCGCGTGGGTGACGACAGGCGGACATCTTCCTCCGTTTGGCGCCGTCTCGAGACGTCTGATGGGACGCCGTGTTAAGGTCTCCTCTCAAGGCGATTGGTGGATTCGGGAGAGGAGGGCGGGCCCTCGGGTCTTCAGCCAGTGGGAAGTGAAAGTGTCAAAGTCAGACAGGGAGGGAGGAAACAAGTCAGCTGTTTGAGGAGGTTAGCGCAACATCCAGAGATAAACCTCCAGAGACCGGGCAACGGACCGCTGCTGCGCGCACCTGGCGCAGGACGTTCAACCGAGGGCTGCGTGTCGTATTCAGGTGCGCGCCGTTTGCACGGGTAGGGTTACGGCGAACCGAATCGGTGCTCGTGCTGCTTTGAGACAATGAAGGGATGTAGCCAGTTGGTTCGTCACGGCCAGGTACGGGAAAGTGCTAGAATGGGGATCCAGCGTCGGTTTTTCCGTTCACACAGCGCTCAGCTACACGGTGAAGGCCTAACGTTGCTGTTGTCGCCATTCTGGGGGACACAACGCGCTGAGCTGTTTGCTGGGGGGGTGACTGTACCCAGTTGAATCTCCGTTCATTTCCTCCAGCAGGAGACATGAATTCCGTGGCGGGCAGGAGCGTTCTGTCGCTGTGCAGACAGGCCGCGAACGGCCCCGTGAAGACCCTCCTCGGCCAGGGACATCGGGCAGCTCGCGCCACCGGCCTCGCGCCCGCGACGTTCTGCCACTCCGGCGCGGGACACAAGCCCACGATGAACGTAAAGAAGCGTGGCTATGACGTCACCAGGAATCCACACCTGAACAAGGTACCTTCCACATTTTTTAATAGTGTACTTTCAGTGTCTGTGTCGGTTGTTGGCGTAAAAAAGAGACTTGATTACACTGATCTGCAAAAGGCGTAACTTTATGAAAACAGTAGTTGAGAATATCTGACATTTCCTCAGGTGGATTGATATGATTTGTTGATAAGAAGGTCAACGATCATCTTACTCTAGAGAGCTTTTATTTAACATTGAATACTCTGTCCTCAGTTTAAAAGTTATACAGCTTTATGTAATATTTATTACCTAGACTCTGCTGTTTATCCAGTTATACCTGTAAGGTGTCCTGGGAGAAAGGTCACCTTAACGCTGTTAATGTGGTATATATGTGTGTTCTTTCAGAGGCCAAGCCAGTGACCTTTACTACCCTTCATCTCTAATGTCACTAAACAGACATTTTGTTTTGTTTCTCCAAATTCCAGGTTGCATATCTATGATTTTAGAACATACGTGACAGTGCAAGCTTTTCTGTGCAATATATTGTTTTTAAAAAGAGCACCTGAGGCACAGAAACCTGGAGAGGCTTAGTAGAGTGAGGGCTGTGGGGATTGCTGAGGTGAGATGAGTTTAGGTGAACCTGAGTAAAATGAGCGTGAAACCCAGCTATCATGTCTCGTCTCTTTCTATTCCCCATCACGGAACTGAACCAAAAAGAAAGAGAAATTTTGAATCATCACTGAAGTGCATGCAAATCTCAGAGCCTCCATTTGTGTTTATTAGAGGATGGCATTAAAGGTTTTCTAGATATGTCTGGATGCATATGGACATTCACAAATCAAGCCTATAGAGCCATAAAGATGTTGCAAACACATGGTGTTAGGAAATGCAGTGCTCAGCTGCTTAATATGAGCGGGTCAATGTCACTTTGAAACAGTTGGCGAACACTGGTTTACCATTACAGTCAGCCGACTTTCACATAAGGTCCCTTTGACACAGTCAAATAAATGTAAAATTTTGTTAATATTATTTTGTACTTATGGTTAAGTAAGGGAAACAATATTTAGATTATTTCAACAAAATGGTGGGGTGAAACTTCACTGCATCTTTAACGTAACGAAGTTGAAATCAGAAGTCAGTTTGTTTGTACATTTAAAGTCACTTTTCCACAAAGTCATGATCAATAAGAGCAACGCAATATAGCTGCCAAACCTTTCGTTCATAGATTAGGTTCTGTAAAATGCACAGACATAATAACAAAAATGATAGATCTTTACATGATTTTTTTTTTTTAATGGAGCTTGAAACAAAAAATAGTTTGAAAGAAGGAAGAATAGTCTCCACAATCTTTTATTGTAATTCCTTTTGCTGATTGATTCATCACATAAACGTATTGAGTGGTTGTCAACTTGGGGCAGCTTTCAACTGTATGATCTATAAATGCTTAATAACACACACATCAATTTATTTAGGACAAGCTGTTACTGACAACAAATGAATTAATGGATTGATATTATCATGCACGCATACCTTAAATGTTCAAAAAATGTTATACATTTAAATATTAACTAAATATTCTAATAATGAAATAATAAAGCTAAACACTGTAGTGTGAGGAAAGTCATTTCGAAACTTATAAGCACAAAGTTCACTAACAGTAACTGAATAAATGTGATGACTCTGTAGTTTGTTCTTACCTTTACAGGGTTTAGGGTTTATGCAGTGGCGTTTGCTTCTCGGGGCATGTAGGTCATGGTGGGGGTGATGTTTGTTCACATGGGGTTTAGGGGTATCCTTCACACTGTAGATAATGGCTGTACTTGCTTATTTTCAAAATCTCTCAGAGTTCCTGCAGGCCTTTTAATTTGAGGCCCACCATGCTACATTTCAGGCCTTCGAAGACCATTTTGGCAGCAGAACATGTATCAAGTGCCAGTTTAATTTGACTTTTTAGACAGAGGTGGCCTCCCACTGGTGGTTACATGATGAAAATGGTGTGTTGCTAGTGGCTCAATGTGAAAACCCAGTGGGAACTACAAACCTTCCTTGGAAGTTAAATGGGTAGAGTTTGTGTGTGTGTGTGTGTGTGTGTGTGTGAGAGAGCGAGAGACTGTTACAAGATATTTGGCCTACTTCTATTGTTGCTGCATCAAAAGAGAGATTTTTTTTTCCTCCTACCCTAGTTTAACTTTTTCCAGTTCTGTGTCAAACTTGTCTCTCCAGAATTTTCACATCAGGTTGGTTGTCTGGGTGTGGAATCTTTTATACCTGTGACACAAAATAAAACTAGAACTAAATAGACAGCACACGTGGTAAACATTTCTCAGTTGGTGTGGCCCCAGCTTTTGTCTCACTACTCCCATATATATGTGTGTGTGTGTGTATATATATATATATATATATAAAGGAACAAAATAACCAATAATGCTGAATAGTTTGATAGATGTTTAGGAGTGTTTTTTCAGCTTCATTAAATTATTTTTGGTCAGCTATGGTTGATCTTAATTTAGCGAGTGGGCTGGATGTGTCCATACCAATCCACTGTTGGTATATTTTGTTTCCCTGTGTTTTAGAGGGCAAGTTGGCCTTTTGTAAGTGAGGGAGTTTATGGAAAATTTGCCCACAGTATAGGTACATTATATAGCATTTGGAGGTTATTCAGATTTTCCAGCCTTCCCTCCTGACTGCCTGCACACAGACACACACCGCTCTTATTTAAGTGGTCAGTTCTGGTTTACAGAATATAGACTCCCCACAGGGCCTATGAAAATCTGTTTTGATGATGGCTGAAGAATACATTTCAATAAATTTCTTGTGTTTTTCTTGTTGCTAGGATTCCTGTAAAACAGAAAGCTTCTTTAGCTTTTCTGTCTGAGGCTGTTGTCACACTTGAGTAGGATGTAATAGAAGTTAGTGATTCTATGACCCTCAAGAAAGCCTTTTGATTGTCTCTAATTTGACTTTGTGTCACTCAGTATATCCTGTCTTCTTTCTTAGACCTGTTGGGTAAGTGTGGCCTTTGTACTCAATGACTGTAATACTTCATCATACAAGATCTGAAATTCTATCATTATAGGTGTAGAGTGGATCTTTACTATTGTGTTTGGACTCATTAGTGTGGATATCAGTGACAACTGTTTGGTTTTGTAGTATGTTTTGGGATGTTGGTTGTCCAGGATGTACATTACATAGGTGTGCTAAACCTGACATTTTTTTTTTTGCTTTATGTTGGTTGGTATGTTATTGGGGGGGTGCATCTAAGGGTCACATAACATTGCTGCCTCCTTCAGTATTGTTTCCACAACAGCTGGCAAGCCAAACAGGTTGGTGGCATCAGTTTGCAGTTCAGGTTGTTCTACATGCACTACGGGCACTACGGTTTCATTAGATATTTTTTATTTTGGTTTGCAACAGTTTGAATTCATTTTTCACATTTTTAAATGTGGGAAAACTACTGTTTCCACAGTAGTACCCAAGGAAAAGACTGGATGTGTGTTATAAAATGATTGCAGACCTGTACCAAATTCATTGACCACAGCCCTAGATTAACATGCTGCTGAAACAGCATAGAGATGAATGTCTGCATAGCATTAATGAGCACAGCTTTGAGTATTTCTAATTATTCACAAAATTGTATTAAGAAAGGTTTAGTGCTAACACAAAAAATATATTTTCATAAATGTTGAATTAATTAGTTTTTTTATAGGCTGTTTCCCAGCAAATATATATCACAGAGCTCTTTGGCTTCATAAAAATTACTAATTAGAAAGAGGGACTCTTTAAGGGGTAAAGTAGCCGAAGCAAGACAGTTCTGGGTGGGGTGCAGTAAAGGGAGACATGGAGGGAGGTGGCTAAACACGCAGGGGAGGGTACCCAGCCTAGAACTTCATTGGACAGCATAAATAGTCTGCTGTACTTTCCTGTCCCACTCTGCATTCCTGCCTGGATCCAGGACCTGGGGCTGAGCCAGAGGTCAGGGCTACAACTGCTGGTGACTCTGGGCTGGATCCCTGTGGCCATCCGGCATCAGTTCCGTAGAATCCTTGTGTCTCATTAGCAAACCTGTAGCAGTCTTCTCATTTTGGGTTCTGACAACTAAAGAGAAACCTACATTCATACTAACAGTACTACTACTACTAGTACTACTACTAATAATAATAATAATAATAATAATAATACTTGCGTGCAGCTCATTGCAAGGTTGAACTGAAATGTCCACCTGCATAATTACCATTACACATTAACAGGGGCTGTTTGTGTTGGACAACTTTTTCTACTAGACAGTAGCTGTGCTTCACTAATTTTTCATTAGTTGGTAATAAGTGATCTAGTGAAAGTGGAATGAGTCAGATTAAGGCAGTCTGTGTGCTAATACACTGTTTTTCTGTCCCACCTGTAGACAGGGTGCTGCGGAGAAGTGCAACTGTGGAAGTTGCCCGTCATATTTTGCACAGAGGGTCAGAGCTTAACCATTTGCTTTCTGTTGATGGGAAGGGACGGGTGAACGAGGCTGGAGTGCATTTTCACCTGACTGCAGCGCACCACACAACTAAGATTACTCTCCTGAAATAGCACGTAGCATTTGGCCAAAATGTATGTTAATTTACCACCCAGTGTTGGAAATATAATTACTGTATTCTATTTTCAGAATCCAGTCTAGCTCCTTGCAGTTAAATTGTAGTTTTTTGTTGTGGGTTTCACTTGTTTATGTATGCGCAAATAGGTAATATGCTAGAGATATTCCCAGTATGGTCATTTCATAGAAACATTTCTCACCTGAGTGCCGTGTAAGATAGTATATGTATATATGTTTGTAAAAAAGTATATACATTTAGTAAATTATTATTAAGTCATGCTGTTTTTACAAGATAATTGGTATAATAATTCTGGCTGAGAGAGTGTTAGCGTTGTCAAGAATGCCTGGCTGGTTGCTGGGTCTCCACAGTAAGGAATATGGCTGGTGCTACTCCAGTCCAAGATGTACAGCTTTTTTCCATTACGCACGGTATCTTTACCAGCTACAGCAGTATATGCAAATTATGATCCAGCCACTCATGTGGACAGAACTGCATGATTCCAGTGAAATTCGTATTGTGAGATGCTGCAAACTTCACGTTTGTTGTTGAAAATACTGTTAATGCCAAGAGTATTTCTACCTTGTGAAGACAAGTTGGATCAGTTGTCTTTACCCTGGTTCAAAAAAGTTTTTAATCCAGGGGTTGTATACATTTGTGGCCACAGAGTGGCATGTACTCTTACTAAAAGTTGATTATCTTTCACTTGGGGGAAGCTGATAAGAAGACATACACTTTCAGCATAACAGAGTAACCAGCAGCTATGACGCTCAAGGTAAACAACGGAACAGAAATAAGTCACAAATTCCTTGATTAGACATTTATTAGCTATTTTATGAGGCCTTTAAGAAGAATATAGTCAGTTTATTCCATAAAGCCTCCACTGTGGCTCAGCAGAACTTACGTTTTCATAGTGACCTAGTGACTGAGAATTTCAAGCCTCAGAAACGTGACAGGCATTATGCTGACGCAGTAGGAACGGTTAGACTGAGCCAGAGTAAAAGGCCCCACTCGCAGCTGTGGGCTGTGTTTTCCATTAGCGAAAGATGCCGAGTGATCTCTGTTATCTAGGGAAAGCAATGAGTTTGTTAGCGATTGTGCCAAAGGAGCGCACGGCACAAATGTAAAACTGCTTTGACAGCGTGGGGGTGCTGCAGACAGATGAGTTCGCAAAGTAATAAATAAGGGTGAGTAACAAGGGGAAGTGGCTGATGACAAAAAAAACAATGGTGCAAATGAGAAAAACTGTTGTCTTAAATGGGACCTGATGAACAAATCTCCGCCTATGGAGATAATGGGCTGAGGATCCAGCTGGGTAGAAAAGTGTGTCTAGCCTGGGCTAGTCCAGAGACAAAAGACTGAGAACCACACAGGGTGTATTTAGAGGGTATGGTAGGCTATAGTGAGACTGTGGACATGCTGTCTATGAATGTGTGTTGCATGAGTGTGTGGGCCCCTTAGTCCACTGCCTAGACAAGTCATGACTGGCTATGGGCAGTGAAAACCAGCAGTGCAACCAGTCAAGAGGAATGGAGTGGGTGAAATAAGAAAAGGCTCAGTATTGGATTGTCGCACTACGCTGTGTTTTCTAACTCAGTAGTAAGGTTTTTTCCTCATTATTATAGGCCAGCCTGCTGAATTAGACAAGTAACCCACATGTAACAGGCAGTCAACAGAAACAATAATTATAAAATACTGTATAGTGCTTGGAAACTTCAGTCATCCAAAGGGTTGTCCAAGGTCAGATTTTGTGCTGAGACATAGCTTTCTGCAAAGTGTTTGCTTCCTCTCCCTCACATCCTATGGGCAGAAATACTTTTGATTTTGTCACTTTTATAGTTTCAGCTTTTCTGCATAAATGTGTTTACCCAGGCATCTACAGAGTGCTCACAGCAGAGTTTTTAGATGGCTTCAAAGGCTTTACACATTGTTTTAAATGGGAATGTGCCAAGAGCAGTTAATCAGAGACCCTTGTCACTGCTTTTCATTGCTCCGAGTTCAAACGCAACTTCTGTCTCCTCAGTGCAATCCCTGTGATGTCCTCACAGCTCCTGGGATGTGTACTTTCACCTGCCTGTTGAAGGAGTGATGTTTTCCAGGTCTATATTTTCCATAAGAAGGCATGAGCAGAAAGTCCAGGAAACTTAAGTGGTGGTGGGAGTTTGAGGGAGGGCACTACAGAGAACTTGGAGAGAATAGCTCTGCAAACAACAAAAGCACAGCACAGCGGTGAGGTGAGGAATTTGCAGGGTGGAGCAGTAGCACTGGGGATTTTCACCTTCCAAAAAGTTTAGGGGAAGATTTTATAACAGTACATATGTATTCACCACCTCCCCTGAGTAGTTTGACTTGAATTTTTGGAACACTTTCTGAGAGCCGGACAGAGTGATGTCCTATAGGCTTAGTCAGTGACAAAACATGGAGAGAAAGACCCAAGTGGCTGACAATGCAAGACAGGCAGTTCTGCTTTGACTCTCCACATAGTGAGCCCTAGAGGCTATTCGTTGTTATTTTTTTTTAAAAAAGCAGTTTCTTAACTGAGTGTGGAGATATGCAAGCAGCAGTGTATGAGACTCTGTGTACATACTGTCCCAAAGGGGCACGGAGACATTGCAGCAGCTCTCAAACTGCAGTATGTAAAATAAACTAACGGTCTGGGTACACATATCTTGGCTCTTAGTTCACCGCCATTGCAAGATAAAAGAAACACCCCCAGATGGCTGTTTGATCTGGGATATGCAAAGGTCAGTTATCCAAGTTCTTATTGTTAATTTTTCCATACAGATTTTTCTAATTCAGAAGATGATGGTTCCTTTTTCCCAGTGCTTTTCTGTATCCTCATAGCCACCCCACCCTATAGGGTTTTGCTTAATACTGAGTGTTATATAACTCCAGGAGCATGGATATGACTTAACCACAGGCGCTGTATAAACCTGAAGTTAATATGGCCACATGCACATAGCAAGGGTTCTTTCATTTCTGACAGCTTTTATTATTGTTAATAGTGATCTGGGAAAATGGCTTAAATAAAGGTAACTGTGAAAATAGTGCAGCAGTGCAGCACTAGAACTGTGTAACTGTTGTGGAGGTTCAGTTTCCTCCATCTCCACTTGCTGTTTTCTGTACTGTTGTGTTTTTGGCCGTGTACGGCTGAGCTGTCTGGACATCATTTGTGTGCGCTGAAGTTGTATGAAGATGTATACCTGTACTGCCTAGTAATTCTTCAGTGCATCATTCAGTTATCAGTAACTACTTGGAATAATACAAGACTAAGCGTCAACAGACTTGGCATTGTGCTGTAGTTGCAGATACCTTCCCGATGTACTTATGCAGCTCACAGGGGCCCACTGAAGGTCTTGGTCCCACACCACTAAACTATCAGTTTCAGCCACATGCCATCTTGTTATTTATGTAGCGCGACCAGCCCACTGTCACAGAATGGGACATTTGGTACGTGGTCTGCTTGACAGGAAAAGTGAAGCAGAAAAACAGAAGTGAGGTGGCTGAACGCTGCAAATACATATCCTATTTTTGCTGTAAAAGCTAAGAGATAGAAACATTTTCTGCGACTTCATATGAATTTGCATGCATAACTTGCAAGCCTGGGTGGAGTGAAGCTCAAAAGCTGGGCCTGTTTTGAGATGTTGACTTCTCCATGCCTACTGGACAGTTGTGGGAGGGAATGAATACTGACTGTCACTATTGTTTTTTCTGCTGCTTAAGTGAAACATTTAGCCAGAACGCCCTACGGCTTTTATACAGCGGTATTCTTATCATAATGTAATGAACGATTGTATTCAAAGGTTCCGCAGGAGGGCTCCATTTGGGTTTAAAACGGACAACCTTCGGGGCACAACTTGTTCCTTCTGCCTCGTGAGATCCAGGCGGATCAACTGGAGGAGTGGCAAACGTGCCCATCTGATGTCTGTCTACCTCTGCAGGGCATGGCCTTCACCCTGGAGGAGAGACTGCAGCTAGGCATCCATGGTCTTCTTCCCCCATGCTTCCTCACACAGGATGTCCAGGTGCTGCGGGTTATGAAGAGCTACGAGACGCGCAGCAACCCCCTTGACAAGTGGGTCCTCCGCAACCCACTCGCCACAACTCTTAGAGACAAAAAATCTGTTGGTCTGGTACACAGCTACACTTGGAACTAAACACAGGTTGACCACAAAATGTTGACAGGATCTCCTGCATTTCATAAGAAGTCATAAAAAAGTGTTTAGAAAGACACTGTCTGATTTGCTAAAATGTCCATACATACATGCATTCACCCACCTCTCAATCACTTGTCGTGATCAGGATCTCAAAATCACCGAACGCAGAGCTAGGAGACTATACCCTGGACAGGATGCCTGTCCATCACGTGGGAGCCACACACAATCACGCAATGAAGACAATTTATAGTGGTTAATAAACACTTCTGAACCCACACCTGCACAGCTCGGACGCTGTGATGCACCATTGCCACTTCTTGTGTCGCCAAGCTGCCCTGCGATAAACATATGGGATGTATGATAGCTCAGAGACTTTGAAAATTTATGAAATGTGGGTGAAGCAAAGACTTCGATTTGTTAAGGGGGTTGTCTATATTACGTGAGTCTTTTTTACATGACCCCGTGCATTGGCACGCAATCAAAAAACACACTTTAGACATCAAGTATAAAAAACGTTAAACATATGGTACTTGTTTAGTGTTAATCTAAGTTTTGATTATCACCTGTCCTGAAACATATTCTGTCGTGGAAGATAACATATTGCGTTACTGCCACACGTGGTAGAACAGATCAAAAGTCAGCATAGGAGGGATACAGCCAGTTTAGTGAATTTCTTCCACCGCAAAATAATAGTTTGTACTTTGGAATTAAGATGGTATTACTGTGTCTGTGGTTTCACATAAATAGGAAATGCAGGAATTATTCAAAATTAACATCACATAGAACATTAATTTGATTCTCTTATGGTGCTCTTTTGTAGTTATGATGTTAATGAATAATTTTGAGTTAAATTTCTTGGAAATGAACTTTCCCAGTCTACGTCATGCACTAACATTAAGTTTCACGTTCATCCAATCCAGTACTTGTGTGTTTACCTACTTGTGCGTTACTTGTCGAACTAACTTGTCTTCTGTGCTCTGTGTCCACAGGTACATTCTCCTAATGACTCTCCAGGACAGGAATGAGAAGCTTTTTTATCGTGTTCTAACCTCTGACATCGAGGAGTTCATGCCTATAGTTTACACACCTACTGTGGGCCTTGCTTGCCAGCAGTATGGCCTGGCCTTTAGGAGACCACGGTAAGACCGAGACACGCGTTCTCTTTAAGTACAGCACTCATTACATGTTCCCTGCAGGCTATTGCTGTCCCTTGCCGTGCATCAAGTCATTATACTGCATATTAATTCACTGCCCTGGGATTCCTGTGTTGAGACACTGCGTATGGGTCCCTTGTGAGTTGAACACCTGTAAGAGGAAATTCCACTCAGCAGTGTTTGTCCAGCTGGGGGATAACAGAAGGTTAAAAATGTACCTTGAGAACTTGCAAATGGAAGGTTCCAGTGCAGGCTTCCTTTTCCTGGTTACTGGGGTGAGTTTCCAACTCGAAATCCCCAAGCCAGCAGAGCTGAGTCAGAGGCAGAAGAGTGATCCACTAAGTGGGAATGGCAGCGCCTCACGGAGAGGCGATGAGTCACTCTGTTGTGCTGTGCTTTGTTGCTGCTATGGGAGAAACACCCTGTGTAACTGGACACAGACGAACCACTCCCAAGCTCGAGGATTGTGTGTTTGTGTACGCATTTGTCATCCGGTTCATAGGGTTGTGTGTGCAGGTCTGAATTGCTCTTCAGATGCAGTTCTTCTTGTTTCTGCCCACATTATCCCCACGAATGGCTGATGCATGAAAGATAAAGATTCTTAGTAGTGAACAGTTATTTGACCTTTGACTGTAGGATCTTTTCTGCTGTTTAAGAGCATTATGATGAGCTTCTATCACAGGTTCATAGACATGAGTAAAGTTAAGTTGATTTGTATATCTTTTTTTAATGGTTGTAATGTTCATGATACATCTCTGACAGAGGGCTGTTCATCACTATTCATGACAAGGGCCACATCGCCACCATGCTCAACTCCTGGCCTGAGGAGGAAATCAAGGTATGTGTTGAGAGTGTTAGCATCAAGTCCATGGGACTTATGGAGGGTAAGGCTCTTAACTTGGCAGGATTGTTGACATGGCTGGAAAAAAAGTGGCTCGAGCTCTGACTTTATACTTGGCAAGCGGTCATTTTAATGAACCGAAGAGGTCTGTCACCATTTACGTCCAGCTTGCCATTTCAATCCAATCTTGCATGTGAAAGCAGTTCTGTTCCATTCTGCAGTTCCTGGCTGAGTAACAGCTGTGTGTTTGTGTTTGTGCCTGTATCTATGTACAGGCCATCGTTGTGACTGACGGGGAACGAATCCTTGGGCTGGGCGACCTGGGCAGCTACGGCATGGGCATCCCCGTTGGTAAGCTGGCCCTCTACACAGCCTGCGGTGGAGTGCCCCCCCAGCAGTGCCTGCCTGTGCTTCTGGATGTTGGCACTGACAATCAGGTACTCCGTCCGATAGGAAACTTGGGTGTCCTGATGCCGGCCCACCTTTTGGCATTTTATTGCACTTTTCTCCATTAAGCAAGGCTGAGTGCAGGCCCTAAAGTCCCTTTTATTTTCTTTGTATGCTTTACACTGTGATGCCAGTATTGTAAAAAGAGAATAAAGAGGTAACCCTTCCCTTGCCCTTTCTTCTTCAGGTGCATTTAGCAAGACATGACTTAGACATTAAAGGTTAAAGGTTTCTCTGAAGGCCTGCAGCTGGTTAGCTGTTGATGCTGTTATTATGACAGTGTTAACTTGACTGAGTTGAGAAAAGAACGGCCACATCTCATGTCGACACTTAGCATGTTTCACTGTGTCAGCAGAAATTAAACGCAAGTCCACAGCTTCACAGCCTAAGCAAGAAACGAAGCAAGGGGGTTTGTGTTTCATCAAACAACCCATTCGTTCCTGGCACGAGAGCACGATGTGTTATAAATGTATTTCCACTGGTGTCAAAGGTGTTCAAAAAAACCTGAGATCTCATCTTTCGTCTCTGAGAGAACGGGTGCTCTTTGACCCCTGTGTATGACTTTTATCAGTTTCCTGGTCCAGGATAAGACAACACTGACGTGACCTCAGATTGTAGGGGATTGTGGGTGGGTGGTTACTAGTGTGGGTGTAAGGAAGAGGCAGGATATTTCAGTCCAGTCCCCTGTGTACGAACCGACACTGGAGACAGGGGTTAAAACTGCATGCGCTGGTGTTTCAGCTTGTCAGCAATCCATCCAATACAAAGGAAGTTATTATTGTAGTCTTATTACCGTCAAACTACAAATCTGGATGTCCTGTCACGAACTGGAGTGTTTTCATGGGGTGATATCATGGGAATGTGTGACTGCCAGAGGTGAAGTCAGGGCTCTTGGAGGTTTTCATTATATGGTGGTGTTTTTGGACAGACACTCCTGAATGATCCCCTGTATATCGGGCTGAAACACAAACGTGTGCGAGGGAAAGAGTACGACGAACTCATCGATGAGTTCATGCAGGCTGTGACGGACAAGTGAGTAAAAGGATGAATTGATTTTATTTATTTATTTTTTTATGTAGTATTATTCATGCACACTGATCTGACTATCAGACACACCTGTGACAGTAAATACCCCTAGTCTCATATCTTGCGCTGTGATAAACACACACTGACTTGTGCACAGTGTGTCGGGGTGAGCAGTGTTTACCGTTCTGTCTTCTGTTGTCTGTACTGGAGAATTCAGAAGGGATTAAAAAAAATTCAGTTACTTCGCTTTGTGCCTGATAAAGATAAGTGTTTCCATTTTTAAAACAGGACAGGAGTAAGTTTTAACAACACCAGACAATGGAATGAACATAAGTGTTTGTAGGTTGTGTCAAAACATTAAGTAACCCATGAATGACACTCACTCATCTAAAAACAAATGGCAGATTGAGGGATTCGATAGCTGACGTGAACTCTCGGCTAAGGATTTCAACATTTTCCTCTGGAGGATTTGGAACTGAGGTCACAACCTCCTTTTCCTGGATCCTTCGCTAAGTGGGATTAATACGTCGAGGTCTGTAAACACTTAAATTCACACAGATACATAACCTTAGAATCAAAAAGAACACAGTTCCTAAATGGCAGTAACTGGTTTTAAGGGCTCAAATGTGTGATTTATTGTTTTTAACTAATGAAACTCTGTTTTGGACGGGGAAGGACATCCTGGCTGCTTTGGGGCTACAGGCACTGTCACTGGCGAAGAAACATCTGAGAATTATTAATGGAGATGCGCTCAGCCAATATCTCATATTGATTTGATCTGCTGTGCCAGTGGACCCCACACCCTCTCCCACTTGCATTCTTCATTCTGTCGGTGAACATTTTAGTCTTGGTTCTCTTCTCAGTTGTTGAAGGGCCATCCTTAAGTCACTGGGGGAAGGTTTTGCCACAGTTTTTATTTGGTGGTTTAGTTACAACGGCAATAAAAAGAGCGTATGTCACTGTGCGGATTTAATTAGGGAAGACAAATATGTACGCTGGTAGGAACAACAAATTTGAACAGAGGACGGGATGGAATTTGGAATTTTAAAGGGATGGTGAAAGCCAGTAGAATTCCAGATTTCAGTATTACAAAGCGATGAATGAAGTCTTTTAGAGAGAATGTGGTGCGAGAACGAGGGCTCTTGTCTACTGAGCGGTTGAGGGAGTCCACCTATTTATAGATGGGGATATAGTGAACCCACGA
This sequence comes from Arapaima gigas, assembly GCA_900497675.1. Taxonomy (NCBI): domain Eukaryota; kingdom Metazoa; phylum Chordata; class Actinopteri; order Osteoglossiformes; family Osteoglossidae; genus Arapaima; species Arapaima gigas. Next base: position 712,221 of record UFQX01005256.1, on the reverse strand, counting down.
TGGGCCTCAGCAATGTTTTGTACTGTTATTGTGTAATGGTGATACTGAGGGTACATGAAATGCATAATTATCTTCCATTTGAATAAATAACCTTTTACTAAAATTCATACCGGAAAGGCAGGAGAGAAATGTTAAAACGATTGAATGCATCAGTAGCTGCTGCATTTGTTGGGAAACTTCCCTTTTGGTCTCTAGTGGATAATTACAACTGAAGAAATATTTATTAGACTTACAATACATTTTTATGCTCCGGCCGGAACGTCTGGTCTTATTTTTTGAGTTTGTGGGTGTTGCCATGTATGGTAATGTATGTGTGATATGACAGAGATGCTGATGTAAGTAAATTTATTCTTATAATTTTGCAGCTCCATAAATGTCTGTAAAATTAAGTTTAATTTGATTTAAGTCACAGCTCTAGGACTGACAGTGTGGCTGACTTTGTAAATTTACAAAACGTACCTCTTAAATCTTTTCTCGGCTTGGTGTGTTTAAAGTTGGATGTTGTCTGTATTTGTCCAGTTAACTGTATGTTTAAATTGGTCTCACTGCCCCCCCCCTCCTCCTCCTCACAGATATGGGATGAACTGCTTGATTCAGTTTGAGGACTTTGCCAACAGCAACGCTTTTCGCCTCCTGAACAAATACCGCAACCGATACTGCACGTTTAACGACGACATCCAAGGTATCTCTCCCAGCATCAGCCTGAACTCTGTGGACCCCTTTAGTGTCTTTATCCCTCACTTCTTCATATTAGCCTGTCTTGTTTGTGTGGGTGGTATAAACTATATAATTCACTGTAGAGAGCACAGCGACTAGTGCACCGTGTGGCTCTTATATGTAGTTACCCAACACTGCTTGAAAATGCCTTGTTAAACCTGCCCTGGCCCTGTAAAACTTTCCATATTCTGTACTGAAGTGTCAGAGGCAAGGAGGCCAGGCTGTGTAGCCATCTGTTCCCCGTTTCTCACGGTGAAACTATTAGACATGCATCGTATGCGTAAACCTTGCACTCCATTGTCACGGTACCTTTCCAGCAGTTGTGAAGTGAAGGCCAGTGTGATGAAGAATTTCTGCTTATGTTCTCTCATCTTTCATCGCAAATGTTGACATCCCAGAAAAGAACCCTCATGACTCACCAGGTCAGGCAGGGTCTTCCAGGGGCTGTGGTTCCCCTTCCCTTTCCCTTAGCAGCCATCGCCACCTGTGGTGGACCTGACACAGATGCTTGAGAGATTTTGGACAAACGTATTCTTCAGAGAATCACAATTACCATGCTTCTCTGAACTCTAAACCTTTTGTTTAAATAGTTCTTTAATTTGCCGATTTTCTGCTGGAAGCTCAGGCTCTCTGGTGCCCCCTTGTGCTGATGGTGATGTAGGGCAGCTGAACTCACCTCTGCCAGTTGAGCGTTGAATCGTGTTGTTTTGATGAAAGTTTAACAATGAGATGGCGTTTATAAAATTTTACCACATGATAAAAATGAATAGAAATCTCTAAAACAGGTTTGTGCTTTTTTTTTCCAGGTACAGCCTCAGTGGCAGTAGCAGGCATCCTGGCAGCCCTCAGGATCACAAAAAACAAGCTGTCAGATCACAAGTTTGTGTTTCAGGGGGCTGGTGAAGTAAGTAGCTACTTATACTCCTTGTATTTTGCCACTTTTACTTTTAATTGCATCAAATGCAGCCATGTCACCTCACTGGTCTCATTGTGGTGGCTGTGGAACTGTGTTTCAGGCTGCTATGGGGATCGCTCATTTGCTCATCATGGCAATGGCAAAGGAGGGTGTTCCATACGACGAGGCTGTCAAGAAGATATGGATGGTGGACTCCAAAGGCCTCATTGTCAAGGTAACTACACCTGTTGCTTGTAGACTTACTACAGAATGCATCAGCTGCAGTTATATGAAGGAGGTGGTGTGTGAGGGAGCATGCAAGGTGCAAATGGAAAAGGTGTGTAACTTCAACTGAGGATCCAGGTTTAGTGTGTGATGTCACGGTCCGCAGGGAAGAGGCCATCTGAACCATGAGAAAGAGGAGTTTGCTCATGAGCACCCACCTTTGAAGACATTGGAGGAGGTGGTTGAGACTATGAAGCCCACAGCCATCATAGGTGAGGGGCACTGCGTGAACGTACAATGTCGGGAAGATGAATTGTGATGCAGCATGTACCAAATTAATGTCAGTCGCCACGATGAGATGGGGCCAGTTTCATGGTGTTATCCTGCTGCTGCCTTCTAGTTGCTCTCAGCAAATAATCCAGTTCACATCTGGACATAATGTAGCTCTTAAGGAGGGACGGCACTTGTCATCAGTACAGCTTTGTGAAATTCTTAGTCACGGTGAAACCCAAGTCTGCAGCCCAGTTTCTTCCCGAACCACTTGTCTGCAGGTGTGGCTGCTATTGGTGGAGCATTTACAGAAAAGATCATAAAAGACATGGCTTCCTTCAACGAAAAGCCCATCATCTTTGCCCTCAGCAACCCCACCAGCAAAGCTGAGTGTACCGCAGAACAGTGCTACGGGCTGACGGAGGTAACTGTCTCGCCCAGCCTGCCAGAGCAAGGCTGAATAACACCTTTTTAATCTATACAGCTCATCTTTCTGTGTATGTGGATCATCTTTCTTTGTATTTCTGTGTATGTGGATTAGGGTAGAGGGATCTTTGCAAGTGGAAGCCCATTCAAGAAGGTAACCCTGGCAGGTGGGCGCACCTTCTACCCAGGCCAGGGCAACAATGCCTACGTGTTTCCGGGAGTGGCGTTGGGTGTGATCGCATGTGGCGTGCGCCACATCTCAGATGACATCTTCCTCACCACAGCTGAGGTACAGCCCCGGCGTCCACTCAGAACGGACATGCCACGTTTCACCACAGCTGTACGTCTGATCTTTAAATTCCCCTTTGTTAGGCCATAGCAGAAATGGTTACAGAGGAACATCTGGCCGAGGGGAGACTTTATCCCCCTCTCAGTACCATCAGGGAGGTGTCCTTCAAGATTGCTGTCAAGGTCAGTGCAGGGTTCACGAGAACTGTCCGTTAATTGACTGCTTTATCCATTCAGGTTGTGCAAAATACATGACCTCAACCTTTTCCTCCCTTCAGATTGTGGACTACGCCTACAAGAAGGACATCGCCTCCTGGTACCCTGAGCCGAAGGACAAAGAGGCCTTTGTCCTGTCTCACGTCTACAGCCCTGACTATGACTCCTTTACCCTGGACACCTACAGCTGGCCCCAGGAAGCGATGCTGGTGCAGGATGTGTAAACAGCTGCCGCGCAGTGCAGCTCACCTGCCCGCTCTCTTTCCACGTATCCACTGTGCCCGTTCTTTCTCGCTCCTGCAGCTCTTTGCCAAATGGGCTCAATTAATTCAGTTTTTTTTTTTTTTTTTTTTTTTTTTTTTTTTTTTTTTTTTTTTTTTTTTTTTTTTTTTTTATTTTTCTG
>UFQX01005256.1:638849-708741 GCA_900497675.1 Arapaima gigas | reverse complement strand
TTTTTTTTTTTTTTTTTTTTAATTCTGCAGTTTACAAATGTCCCTTTTATTTTTCTTTCTGCTTTGAAATGAGAAGTGGACTCCATTAAGTCCAGAAACCGAGGTTGTGTGGAATTCAGCACAAGGACCTACAGTCGAGTCGCCGGATTGGCTGCAGTGTTTGGTTTTCCGAACACTCAGTCAACAAATTTCATATAGAGAATGGAAAATAAAAAGGTTATATCACTTATAACACTAGGGGTAAGTATTTGACCAGTTGCACTCCAGGCCAAAGTCTGGCTACCAAAAACTCTCGTAAAATGTGTTTTTATTTTATTTTTTAGTAGTTTTACAGATACCTCCTTAACTGACACGTTCTCTGTATCGTCGACTCTTCACACTCCAATTGGTCGTTTTTAAAATGTCCAAAATATCCTTTTTAAAAAAAAGGCAGTAACCCTTTTTTCAGTTTACCTGTTGCTTTCTTTTCAGCATTATTTCAGTTGTTTTTATCTGACTGTTCAAGTCAAATCTCTTATTTTAATGCTGATCAGACCCCTAATGTGTCCGAATAGACCTTAAACGGAGGTGTTCGCCGTTTTGCGGCGAAACCACAGCTTTGTACTGCGGATGTTTGTGTGAGGCAGGGTTAAACCCCACCCCCCATATGTTTTTCTCTTTGTCTTTTTAAAACACTGTTTGAAATGTTGCTGAGGAAACCGAACTGCTGAAGGTGCTGTGTTATTAGACATAAAGCTAAGCTGAGAGTTGCGGTGGAGCTCGGTCTTGATATGAGGTTTGGTTTTGGCAAAGGCAGGAACACAGTTAACAGATCGTGCTTCTGACGCTCAGCTTCCACACCAAAGACGAGACGACAGCCCACCCTGTGGTGACGGTGTTCCAGAATCCTACAAAAAACCCGCATCCTTTGCAAGCTAGTTAACGCACAAAATTCACACTCTTCAAAACACACATGCTTCCCGTCATCTGAAGCCAAACTTTCACCATTAGGGACACAAATCCGTCAGCCGTGACTGGACTGGAAACGTCCTCTCATCCACATGGAGAAAAAGGGAGACAGAACTTTCCCTGGGATCTGAGAGAAGTTCGCTCAGCACTCCGGTTAAGAATGTACTTTGCTTTGCTCTACAATTGAAATGTATCATTGAATGATATATAACCATGAAGGAATTGTCTTTCTGTCACCGTGAGAATGAAATACTGCGACGGGGAAAGATGTAATAAATTGTGATTCTTGAATTTCTTGATCTGCTTGGTGTTTTTCTGCACAGGGGGCTTCTGCATTAAAGCAGGAGTTCAGCCTGGGCCTTCAGTCCTAAAGCGCCTGTATGGACTGAGTCATCCTTCAATCCTACATACAGACAGAAGGTTTGTGAAACTCACGTTCACCGTGGTACCATTTTGCCCCGTTACACCTTCACAGCTTCACACAGCTGCGTGGCCTGAATTTTACCATATGAGGTTCTTTGTCTATATACATCTGTTTTTTTGGGGGTTTTTTTTGTAAATCCAAACTCACTTTTGCTGCTACGCAGCAGTCAGTAGAAGCATAATAATATAGATGTTTCTTAATTTATTTTCAGGACAGGTTCTTGAATGTCAGATGATGGACGAACATTTTTCTGTATGACTTCTAATCATTTAATCCTTTGTCACCGGCTGCTCGTCCAGCTGTATAGTCTCCAAGGTGCCAGGTTCTCCGCACAGGTCTGTTGTAGGACTTTTGTTTTATTGCCATTTATTATGAAATGTCGAAATTAAAACACATCTTCCTAAAATAATCACATAAACGTGCAATTTTTTTGGTTGACGTATTACCACTTTGGCCTTTACTATCGACACCGTCGGTAAAAGTTCAGTAACAGAGAGCTGCCTCAGTTTGCTGGGCGACTTGCACGAGTCTCTGTTGTAGCTATAAAGAATTAAACTGCTGAAAATCTCCGCACATTCCAGCGCTTCATACGTTCCCCGACTTTCACTCTCCGTTTAAACAAATGCAGCAGCACTTGTTTTTTCCCCATTGGCCCTCGCAGAATTTGAGGCCACTTAAAATTTCCCAAAGTTCACGCGTGTTTGCCTCTTCACTGCATCTTAGGGTCGTGTAAATATTTCTAAGCCATGAAAATAATACTCGTGTTAGTAATGTAAACTGTCTGCAGTTTGTGTGAGAGGTTACAGCTGTCCTTACAGATGCTTAACTGTTAATAACGCCAAACGCTGTTTCCTATTTATGCATTAATTTCTTGCTGAACCGCCTCATGGCGGTTTGCACAGCTTCAGTTACCAAACATCTACACGCCTCAACTGCTCACATCTGCCATTCTGTGTAAAAACACCGCATGTTGAGAGGAGGTCTCACCGGCTTTCTTTCTCACGTCTCATTTGTACTTTTTTCCTCACTTGGGGGTGTTCCAGGTCCGAGGAATGGGGGGGGGTGGACTTGCGTGCGCGTTCATTTCTCCAGGCCTTGTCTAATCGACAAACCCATAAAAACCATAAACAACCAACTATTTAAAAAAGAAATGCCTTCCCAGCCTCACCAAGAACAGTAATGCGTTGACTTTGGCCACACTGTAAGGAAAGGTCCTCAAACTGAACATCTGCAATCCTCAAACATCCTTCTAGTCCCAAACTCTCCAAACATCTCTGTCAGGCTGACGCCAGGCTTCCACTTTTAAGTCGCTCTTGTTTTCTTTCAAGTGGAGATGCCTGTTGCGCATTCCTGGCCAGAGACTCGGTCCAAGGTGTGGGCAGGAAGAGACTGCGCCCCGGTTCCTTCCGGCTCTTTCTCTGTGTAGCTTTTTTTGCACATTTAATTATACCTGTGTGACGACACTTGGACTCACGTCTGCTGACCTTCAAAGCCGGGTTTGTCGGCGACACCCTGGGGGGGAAAGGTGGGCCGGGAACAAACACGCACATTTGGGAGATGGGGAAGTTCTCCGGCTGTCAGTCACTCGCTTCTCTTTGTGCGAAATACGGGGTTTAAAAGAACAATACGAGGAACGATGGTGACAAGATCCAGATGTTCGTGTCTGCTGTTGTTAGGCAGAGGTGCATGCAAGAACCTCAGTAAGTAAATGTTTATGTACGGCACGCTAGATGCAGGGGTCTGGCATCTTCTCTTCTCCTTGTGTGCGGCCACATTTTCTCTGTTTCGTGTGTTCGGACGAAACCTCTCAGCCGCACTTTGTTTGTTGCTCACACAGTGTTTCCTCTGCGTGTTTCTAACCGGGGATACAACGGCTTTGACGGTGGATCGTATTTGGCTGCTTCCCACTGGGGTGAAGATGGTTAATCCGCCCCCCCAGGCAGCAGGACGACTTCTTCCAGCTCCTGCTTAAAGCAGCTTTTAAAAGTATCGGGCCTTGGAGTCAGTTTAACTGTTTTTTTATGTAATTTAATTTAATAGAGTCATGATGAATGTGTAAAGGGAGGGAGGTGTGCATTTCTGGAGGCAGTTTGTTCAACGGCTCCTGATGCTAAATGCTAAATGACTTGGGTTCCGAGCCCCTCACCCCCCCCCCCCCCCCNCTCCTGTTTCCACGGTGAGAGAGGGGTCCCGCCCCCCCCCCCCCCCCCCCCGGGCCACAAACTGCTCTGAGGGAACGAGGCGAAGCTGCAGTTATTTCACGTGTCCGGATGGTGGCAGCAAACACCACCGTTGTGGAAACGCGCGGCGGCTGACGGCCTCAGGGCGCCGCACAAACTGAAAAGTAAATAGGAAAGTGAAGCGCAAGTTTAGCCCGACAAGACAGACTTGAGCTGCAGTGGGTTGTCTTTTTAAATGAGGATATGAGGCTTAAAAAAACTGTTCTAGTGAAAGTTTACATTTGTCATTTATTAATTACCATGCTGCAAAAATCAGTGCAGCTCACACACATAATAATAGATAATCAATAAGAGAGCAGGAAACAATGCTTTGCCATTAAATGTGTACAAATTATGTTATATATTTCCTGGCCTTTTTAATAGGAGCACCATTCCAGTACTGGGTAGGGCCCTCCCCCCCTCCCCCCCTCCCCCCTTAGGTCTCAGAACAGCCTGAATTCTTCATGGTGTGGATTGAACAAGGTGCTGGAAACACTCCTCAGGGATTCTGGTCCATGTTGACATGGCTGCATCACGCAATTCTGCACCTTTGTCAGCTGCGGATTTGTGCCGCCGATCTGCTGTTCTGCCACATCCCAAAGGTGCTCCCTGTCACACCAGGACAAACTAAGAAAGGGCGAGGAGTTCCTCGCAAGATAATACCAAAAAAATGTTATATTTAGAAGCTCCTCAGGACTGGCAGTATGTGAGATTTGACAAGAGAAACCAGCAGATCGTCTGATGGTTTCACAGCTCAGTGTGTTTCTGTTCCCGGGGCCCAGAATGTACCGTAGTCCAAATGTGTAGAATGCTGTACGACCAAAGTACATCTGACTTAAACAGCAATATTGATTAAATAAAATTAACTTTGTTATTTATTAATTTGAATAGCATTTTATTTTTTGCCAGCAATTTTTTAGCTTGTTTTTGAGAAGAAATGTGTATGATTTTTTTTTCATTTCCTTTCTATTGTTACAAATCTACTGCTTCTGTAGCAACACATTCGTGAAAGAATGAAATGACATTGAGTCCCCAGAGGCCGCGTTTGAGCTCTGCGATGAGCGTGGCGAGCTCCGTGGGAGGTTGTCTTGCATAACTTCCTAATTCTAAACTGCAGAAGCTCTGGGTTTTTCAGTGTCAGATCATCTCCACCCAGCTATTAATAACTGCACAGCGAATTACTGCCACCGTCACTTTTCCCACAGCGATTCAGCACTGCAAACATTGCCTCCCCCCCCAACCCAGCTGTTGTGTTTTTTCCAGAACATTCCGCACAGGTTTTCTCCCTAAATGAAGTGGATTTCTTCCCACGTTGTACGTGTGCATTGATACACATTCCCTGTGGTGTTTTTTGCCAGCGGAACAGTGTGTGTTTGCGTGTGTTGTTCTCTTCCCAGCACATCACACTCGCTGGACGGTACGGCCTTTAACACCTCTGAAGCTCACAGACACCCCGACACACCTGAATCCTCACAGAAATTTCTTCTCTGGCAGTTGCCACGTGAAATTTCTGTCGGCAAACAAAATGAACTTAGTTGCTTCAGAGTCAAAAATCAATTAAAGCCGGTTTATGTAAATATGTCCTCTTGCCAACTCTGTCATCATATCTTTCCGTGAAATAATGGCACTGAGCTCATGTTACATTAGTTGTCACGCAACTTTGTGTGTGTGTGTGTGTGTGTGTGTGTGTGTGTGTGGCTAAGGTTTATTGAGGACCAGCTTTAAACGGTTGCTTTATTCTATTCAACGCCCCTTGTACCTTTTATCTCATGCAGGTGGGGTTGAACTGTCACTAGGGATGAACTGCGGGCGAATATTTGCATTCTTTGTCCAGCTGAGTCTGCGCGTTCTGGAGGGCGTTGGAGTTCACAGGACCTGGGCCACCTGTAATGTGCTCCCTCAGGTGCAGCGCCACGCATTCGCTTCACCTTCTCCCTTTAGTCGCCCGTGTGTTTGAAGGAAGAAGAAGGCTTTTGTGTGAGCGGCAAAAACAGAAGTTAAAGTCACGGCCAAGAAAAGGCACCGGATACAACACACAACCACACGCATCTAAACCCAAGTGAGGTCCACACACACACACACACACACACACTCATACTCATGTTTCCCCCCTGTTCAGTATCACACCCTGTTTCAGTGGTCCTTTTACAGGCCATTTCAAGCCCAAGTTTAACACCGGTTTATCTGTTGCTTTCTATGATCCCCACACCGGGTAACACAATAAAGCCTCGATGGAGGGTGGTTTCTTTCCCACTTTGGCCAGGTTTTCACTTATCGTCTGCAACTCCCGTGAAGCTCCAACATGGATCAATATAGCCAAGAGTGTGTTGTGTGGGCTGGGTGGCAGAAGTCTCCAGACGTTTTTGGCTTTTTAGACCCATCATGATAGCAGTTCCAGGGAAGAGTGTGAACACACACTTGCAGGAGACCATTTTTTCCAAAATCCAAAAGAATGAGGCTCCACGTCTCCCCCGCTTCCCCACTTCAGGTCCTGAAGACGTGGAGTTGCTTTGCTTTGACTCCTCTGGAGAGTCCAGGTAAGGTCTCATATCTTAGGGCTAAAATGTTGGTGGTAAATGTTTGTGCAAAAATCAGAAAAGCGGTGGATCATTTAAAAAAACATCCATCGGTAAACTTGGTGACGTTCGAATGTTCATCCGCTGCACATCAGTGCGAGCCCCCCCCCCCCCACACACACACACACACACACACACACATACCTGAACACAGAGTCGTCACACAGGCCCAGCGTCACAAAGCGTGACAACTAAGCAGCGGTTTCCCACATGTAAAAAAGAACTGTTTCCAACAGACTTGAAACTGGAAAAAAAAACACTGGTGCAGTGTTGTTGATTTCGCCCATCCTGCGGAAATCTAACCCTCCGGCCTCATGCTAAGCAAATGATGTAGTTACACATGTTCAAAATGTGTTGTGTTTGTGCAGGAGAGACAAAGCCTCTCATACATGACCATGAGCTTATTTACATAGTTACCCAAATGATATTTGACCTCAGGTTTTACCTGTCGCAACATAACAAGCGTCTGTGAGCATCTCCACGTGTCCCTCTGAGTCTGGCGTCTGGAGCCCGAACTAGAAACCCAGGTGAATGTTACTGCACGGCTCGACACACTCGTATTTTAGTGTGTGTTTGCAGGCAAGACAGTGGCCATTATTTCCTCTTTGGGTGTGTTAAATATCTGTGATGTTTGGAGATGTGTCAATAAAAAGGTTCTTTTGTTCAATATGTCCCCTTATAATGAACCTCTACTGAAATGACAGTTTTTAAGGAACATAAAACAGGATGATTTTTGTTTGTCAGAGAGCAGGAACAATAGAGGAACCATAAGTGACTTCAGGTTTTCACTTGTTCTTCTTTTTGTTTCCTCACACAAAGACCGTGATGGTGTCACACGTAGCGAGAACCGAGGAGGAACAGCCGGCAAAACCGGCGCCGAGCCGGGGTGGGAGTCTCTCCCCCCGGGTCCGCCCTCACGGTTCCCGTCGGTTATTCTCACGTTGGAAGGCAGTTCTGGAGAAAGACTGCAGATCCACCTGAAGACGTGGTCAGAAAGCTGCCCGTAGCTGCAGCTTGTGTGAAGACAGATGAAAGCGGAAGTGAGGTGTCACACTCGCTGGACTTTCAGTATTTAAGTGACTCAGCCGAAATATCCCTAAAACTTCTGTGAGGAAACATTCTTTCACATCTGTATCAAACATGACCACAAAGTGAAACTTGCTGAAGGATCAAGCGTTCAATCAAAATCCCGCATTTGCCCAACATGACTAAGGAAAGAGAATTTTTCTATTCTGAATCTGAAGTTCCTCTCCGTCGGTTTCGCTCTAGTGTCTCGACCAGAAAGGAAGGGGAAATTGTGAACATCTGAAACAAAAAAAATCCATTAAATTAAATCCCATTAAAGATGCGCGTTTCGATTTGTGCGAAGATTCGATGCGGAGATTAACCAGGACAAGTGGCAACTATTTATGACTTGTGTCAGAATGACTGTCTGTAGCAGCAGTTTCTTAAAGAACACGCTCGGTTTATCTGTGTTTTTAAAAGAATATTTTATGTCGACGTAAAAAAAGACTATAAAATAAATACAGAAGCTGCAGCTTATTTAGCCTTTCGTAACCCTGTCTGAGATGTTTAAGGTGTGTGTGTGAGGAAGACAACGCCGAGTGAAAATAAAGGCCGCATCTAGACAAATTGTTACAGCATAAATCATTTTAAAAAAGGGGAGCCAAAATACCAGCAAGACAAAGCTGAAGGTTAAAATGATTTTATTTTTTGTCAGGATGTTATTGAACAATCGCTGAATCCACACAGGCAAGAAAAGACTTGTCTACAAGACATACGTTTTACAGACTGGCCCTGTGCTCTCAAGACAACCAAAGCTTTTCGGTTTCACTAACCGCGCTACACGCCCCCCGTGAGGATCGTCTCTCCGCACACTTTTCCACCACCAAATCCCACAGTAGATCCGACAACTGCAACGTGAGCTTTCGGGCACGGTTCGCGGCGGCCGCCGCCGAAAGCCACACTTCGCGGTAAAGCAACGAAAAGTTTCCCACTTTACAAATGACATTCGGAGACTCGCTGCCCCTGCAACCCTTACTAATCTATAACAAAAAGTAAAAACAAACACAAAGTTTCTTCAAAAAAGGTACCATTGTGGATCTCAAACGGTGAATTAAACTTTAACCCCGGTACAGATTCCCCTCCGGTGGTTTAAAACCGCACTTTGATAACCTTGTTTACATTTAATTCGTAACTACAGTTCAGTGTTCTACCTGCGCAGAGGTGCCTTTTCACCAACCAAGGCTGTCTGGCCGAAAGCGGTAAAAGGTGGTGAGGATGTCCTTGAGAAGACAGACTCAAGGGACTCACTTCCAAGATCAACCTGCACACAGGCGGATAATCGACACCCCGACTCCCGTTCACCGGTGACAACATCATTCTGACTAGTGAAGGACTAGTCAAGCCTGCCCAGGTCGTCCCATCTTCCTGACAGGTCGAATCTAATCATATTTCATTTATGTTAATCTTATTTTTCCTTATGTATATCTGATTTAAAAACCAATTGTGACAAAGATTGTCTTCTCGGTCACTGATGTCGATTTGTATGGAATCGCCCGCATTTTTGTGATATTGTGCTGCATAGCAGCAAACTATATTACTCTTGTTTCATAGAAACAACTGACATTCGTCTCATACCGACGAATGATTATTTACAACAAACCGGACTGCCTGACTGACAGTGTTTCTCAACAGAAGGGACCAGTTGGCCGGACTGGGCTGGATCAGAAACTCGCTCCTTTGCCCTTCAGGATCCTGCGCACCTGCAAACAGAGACAGAGAGGCGCTTCAGCACAGAAACAGCTGCAGCACAAGATGAAATTCCGAACGACGGCCAAGATGAACGTGAGCCGGAACGCCGAGGTTCGTCGGTTAAAGATGTAAGACCGCGGGGTGATACACGCCGTGAAGCGAGTTCGGGGAAATGAGACGGTTATTGAAGATGTTGCGCAGTTGGCTGGTGACGGTGAGGAGCATCGGGTGTCTGAGGCAGAGACTCAACTTATTCTGAGAATGCGGCGGGTGATAATATGGTGGATGTGGCGGAGTAGACTGCCAACAACGTAGGGTGACGCAAGTAGGAATGAAAATCGAGATGAATTCAGACTGAAGAGCGTCCGGCGTGGGCTGGCGAATAGGGTGCGGAGATTGCGTGGTGCGTAGTGGAAAATTACAGAAGGCAGAGTGAAGGAAGCACCTGATCTCCTAAGGGGCCCTCTTGCACTAACTGAGCGGGATGCTCGTTCTCCAGGTTCTTGCTGCTGGGATCAGCACCTCTTCGCATGAGCAGTTTCACTGCGTCCACCTGAGCGACTCGGCCCTGCAGGGAACTGGCCACGTGCAGCACCGTGTTTCCATTGTACGCCTGTGAACAAAGAGGAGAAAAGCCAAAGTCTTCTGAGACACGGCGAGCCAATGTTGGCCTGCGTTAGGCTCCTCTGGGTGCCAGAAGGTCTGAAACGCGCACAAAAGTCGCTCTATAGTCTCACGTCCAACCGACAGCACCCGGGAGGGAGCGGAAGTGTCGGGCGACTGGGCTACCCACCTTTTCGTTGATGATGTGCAAAGAATCAGGCTGGTCCAAGAAGAGACGCAGGAGCTCCACGTTGGCCTCTTCTGCAGCGATGTGCAGCGCTGTGCGCCCACTTTTGAGATCCTTACGAGCAGCACAAAAACACAAAGGACATTTTCAGAATGATTCCGCGATTCCGCGAGGACGTGGGGCGGGAGGGGGGCTCGTTGCCGGCCCTTACTTTGGTCTTGTAGGACGAGCCCATGGAGAGCAGGGTGCTAACGCACTCTCCCAGGAGCTTCCGTCTGCGCAGCAGAGCCTCGGTCTGCGGGGAGTGGGGGAGCCTCGCCTGGCCCAGCTCCTGCAGCACAGCATTGTGGGCGAGCACTGCAACGTGTAATGGCGTCAGACCTGGGAGGGGGGCAAGAGAAGCAGCAGAAGCAGTGAGAAAATGACTCACCGTGGGGTCTACAGTGCTTTTTGGGGAAAGGTGGACATGCACGTCCAAGACAGCGATCGTAAGAGATGGATCATCTGTACCATCGTAGTTGACAGCCTCCAGATCCAGGTGCTGTCCAGTGCTTTGCAGGGTTCTCTGGATGGCCTACAAACATGAAGAGGTAGTTAGATAACAGTCGCCAAAAGCAGCAGGTCGAGCAAAGTCTCGCAGGGCGATGTCTGAGAAGGAGCTCCAGACCCCAGTTAATCATTGAGCGGAGACTGTGGTGTCGCCTGAGAAGCAGGTCTCGCTGAGCCAGTCCTGAACCAGTCCTGCAGGATTTTCCCCAGCCCACTGCGAAAGGGGATTTTTCTCCGCTGCCGATTTTTACGGTATGAGGAAATGAACTCGCGTTCCAGTCGGGCTGTCGAGGAGGAAGTTGCCGCCACGGAGGCCGACACGTTCAACCGAACATTAACAGACCGTACGATAAAACACTGAGAGAAAAACAGGGCCGAAAAGAAAACCGTTTGAGAACTTTGGAACTCGGGGCGAGACGGAAAGGTACGAGGTGAAGAGCGTGTGAGAAAAGGAGAAGGGGAAGGAGGATGTGACGGAATGAAGGACAACAGGAGCAACAGGTAGACGGGAGGATTTATGACAGGTGATATCAAAGTTCCTGCTTGTCTGCAAAACGGGGATGGACTCTGATTAGACTGGTTAAGTGGAGAGAATTCTCTGGAAACGTGTTGCTAATCCCCAGGTGTTGCTCCACCTGCCATAGCAGCGGGCATAAGTCACACTGCGTCGCTACCAAATGGAAAATTCCACTCCTCTGGAAGCTGAGAAAAACATGTTCTTTCCGTGCCTCCAGGCCCCTTTCGCGTGTTTCGAGGGGGAGTTTGAGAAGGGAGATGATGCAAGATGTAACTCGCATATCGACCGGCAGTCTGTTTGGACACACAGGCGTTCCGGTGAAACAAAGGTGCTGCGTTTGCCATCGAAACCCAGTCCTCCCTCCCTCCCTCCCTCCCTCCCTCCCTCCCTCCCTCCACGTGATGTTTGTTGACTCTGCCGGCTGCCCACTCGTGTTCTCCCCGTCGGCCCAGAGTGTGTTTACAGCGAAGTGCGACGCGCACGCACCTGCGCGACGCCGTGTACAGCATTGGGTGTCATGTATTTTTACGGGACCAAAGTATTATGATAATATTTGCTTAGAGAGGACCTCGAAGCGGCACGTCTTTATACCGCTTGCGCATATTTACTTAGTGACGCAGCAGGATCGTTTTCCTGGAGCAGTTCGGTGTAAGAACATCGCTCAGGGTGTGTGGAGCAGAGCAGAAACCTGAACCCCTCTCCTTCTGGTGCGACGCGGACCCCCGATCACTACGCTGTCTGTTGGCCCTGTGTTGCACTCAGTATTAGTTCATTTCGGCACAAGTAATGAATCACCTCCATCCATCACTATCACTGACCACTGAATCCTGGGATCAGTAATGATCATTTTCGGGCACCTTTGCCGGGAGGGAGCGCTCACCTGAAGCATGAGCGCGTGGGCCTTCTCTGCGCACACGTGGAGGGGGGATCGTCCCCAGCAGTCGGCCGTGTTCACCTGGGCCCCCAGGGTCAGCAGGTCTTGAACAATCAGGTGCTGGTTGGCCGCAACGCCCACCTGCAGGGCACTCTGGGTATGGGATAAAAATCGGAGACGTGCGTGTTTATCAAGCATATTCACGCACTGCAGGAATTTCCCACACACACACACACACACACACACACACACACACACACACACACACACTATCAAAAGTTTTAATCAGCAGATTGTTCATTTATTGTTGCTACTCTTCCATGTGACTTACAGTAAATATTTAACGCTGTTTAGCAGCACATGTAAAGCGGTGACTCATTACTGTGACCTCAGAACGTGTCACAAGGGCAGAGGGTCTACAACCAAACTGCACCGCAGAAATTCCCTAAAGAGCGTGAAACGCTAAGCGCACGTTAACGATAAACCCACCGGTTCGCACCGTTTTGTCAGCTCGCCCCCCCAGGGCCCGAGCCCTCACCTGGCCGTTGCGCTCTTTCGCGTCCAGCACGTTGATGTCCGCCATCCTCCTGGCCAGAACGTAGGCCAGAGCCCTGCGGCCCTGCGCCACGGCGATGTGCAGGAACCTGCAGGGGCAGCACACGTGTCAGCCTCACAGGTCGACGCCTCGGGTCGAAACCTGCACTGCCCGATGAGCGTCGATTTATAAACTCGGGATTTAAAACTGTTGAGTTTGCAGCATCGCCACCAGGTCCCAGGTCCTGTATCCGCTTTATTGGATTTAGGGTTATTGGTCAGAGAAACCGTTCTGAGATCGTGGCTGTTTGTTGTGAATCATCCACGTGACTCAAACCCTGAGTCACTCCTGCGCAGGTGAGGGAGGGAGAGAGGCTCCCGTCCCCTGAACTTTCGCTCGCCGGGGGAGTTTTCACCCCACCGCTGCGAGAGGGAGCGGGCGGCCGAGACTTACGTGTCCCCGTCTCCGTCTTGCATCGTGAGTTGCTCGGGACTCAGTCCCCGCAGTTTCTCCTCCTCCTGCTGGATCTGCCACTGGAAGAAGGACATGCCCCCAGCGGCCTGTGCGGGGGGCGAGAGGAGCGGCGCGAACGGGTCCGGGAGGGACGGCTGCGGGGCAAACAGCTGCGGGCCAAGGCAGGAGGAGCCAGCAGCCTGAGGAAAACAGCTGGGATTCTGGAGATCTGCGTAGCGGCAGGAAGCCAGGTTCTCTGAAGGATGGTGACGTGCGTGAGGGTCAGCGGGACGGAAGAGCGATGGCTCTTGGCTCAGCGGCGTGGGGCTGATCCGGTGGAGGCCGCCTGCGGGGGGCAGCTGTGGACGGCAGGGACTCTCCTGGACTTGCAGTGACTTTAGGGAAATGAGGGGCCGCTGGCTCAGCTGCCCAGAGTGGAGGACAGTGTCTTCCACACAGCGGTCAGCATCACTGTAGTGAAAGTTCACCTGGACCACGAGGAACAAGGAGACGTCACACCCTCACGTGAGACCAGACCAGCGGGAAATGGCGGAAAATAGCGGGCAGTAATAATACTTACCTGCACGTTGCTGGGGGCGGCGCCGGGGGGTGTCGCCGCGACGTTCTGGAAGGTGGCGGCTCTCTTCGGGCTCGACAAGCCGGAAGGAGGACTGGTGGCCGGTCTCTTCGTCCCTTCTAACAAGGTGACGAGCGCTGCGGGACGGCGAGCGCAAACATTTTCAATGGCGGCGACTCACAGCACAACGACAG
The DNA here is from genome assembly GCA_900497675.1 of Arapaima gigas. NCBI lineage: Eukaryota > Metazoa > Chordata > Actinopteri > Osteoglossiformes > Osteoglossidae > Arapaima > Arapaima gigas. Next base: position 695,331 of record UFQX01005256.1, on the reverse strand, counting down.
CAGTCGCGGACGAGGCCGCAAGAATTGTCGCCATTTCTCGTTTCTTCTTGTTTTTTGTTCATATTTCGGGCCAGAAATACAGTAACTGGTATTATTTGCTTGGCCGGCGGTACCTGCGCAGTGATCGCGGCTCTTCGGGAACTTGTGAACCTGAAAAACACACCGAGCTTCACTTTATCGTCGTTCTCTACACACACGTACCGAGAGGAGGAAATTATTATTATTATTATTATTATTATTATTATTATTATTATTATTATCATCAAAAATTACCTGCTCGTGCTCCGGGGGGACTTGCCTCACGCGCTTCTGCATGATCAGCTCCTTCACGGGGTTCTTCACGCGCACGCCCTGGTACGTGGCGCGAGACGTCGGGCCCCCGGCACAGGAACCGGCTACAAAGTCACACAGTCACGTACATAGAAAGGCAAAGGCGAGCCCATACACACACACACGCACGCACGCACGCACACACACACACACACACACACACACACACACGCACACACACACACACAACGTTTCCCCACCGAAATTGTGACCGTAAAGCGAAATTTAAAGCGGCGAAGTGACACCAGAAGTGGCCTTTTTCCCGAAAGGGGACAAGTGACCACGTTCCCACCAATTCAGTTCCATTTCGTCTAAAATATAAACGCCAAACCGAATGAACCGAAGGCTGAGAAAACGGCGATACAAAGAGTGCGGCTTGTTTTCCAAGTTTATATATATATATATAAAACGAGTCCTTTACCCGCGAGGCTGTTCAGGTGGACCTTCTTCCCGGACTCGGACCCGGAGCCCGGCGAGCTGGGAGGCGGAGACCCCGCGGAGCCGCTCTGCTCGGTCGGGGAGGATGAGCACGAGTTGCCGTAGAAGGACCACAGGTCGCAGGGGCTGCTCATCATCCCCCAGTCATGGTCCACCAGCCCAGCGAGCTCCTCGGATCCCCTCTCGATGATCATGTCGCCCGAGGAGCTCTGATCGCTTCGTTTCTTCCCCACTCTCGTCTCAAGGTCCAGTAAACCGGGGCCGGACTTCCCCGCGTGATCGAAAGCCACTTGTCACACGCGACCTACCGCAGAGCGCCGCGTGCAAATCGCGAAACTGCTGTTCTGTGTGAAACGTGGCGACGTGAAGCCGCATTTATGAACCACACCCACCCACACACACACCCGCAGCACACACACACACGCCCCCACACACACACACACACACAGCGTCGGAACGACCGTGCACGTCCTGGGTTATAATAAAACAAATCTCAGAAGACCGAAAACAACAACAGACGTCACTGTGCTGGTTGGCACAATACACCTGCACCTGTTACCTGTTACCTGTAGCCTGACCAGAAGCACAGGTTAATAATTACCCCCATTTCCTTGTTTTTCATTCCAGTAAAAGGTATTTTATCTGCGCCGATACACTGGCTTTAGTTACAGGCGTTACACGGTTAGTTTTTTTGGTTTGTTTGAGGACCTGCGCGCGGACTCTGATCTCCCGAATTCGGCTCAGTATAACTAACAATGTTTTAAAAAAACACACTTTTTAGGGCTTTTTATGACGGATGTTTTACGCACATGGGCGGCACGGCGCTGCAAGGGGTCCAGGTGTGGATCCGGCTCGCTCTGCGCGCAGTTTGCGCGGTCTCTCCATGTCTGCGTGGGTGGGTTTTATCCCGGTGCTCCGGTTTCCTCCCACGCTGTTTCAGGGCAACTGGTCACTCTAAACCGTCCAAATCGCGCGCGGGTCTTTGATATCGGGTGGACGGATCTGACGTATAACCTATACAGTCCAAATCCCACTTGGTCTGCGAAAAAAAAAAAAACAGTGGAGTAAATCCGAATGAAACCACCGGGAGAAATGAAAAGGGAAACACGTGTAAACAGCTGGAGAAGCGAGACGAAAAGCGCGATTTGCCAAGTTTCTTCTCTGATGGAAACTTGCGTGATGCAATAACATTCACTGTGGTAACTTGAATGTTTCTAAAGGCAGTGGGGTAACACGGCAGCGGGGGGTGTTTGGTCCCCCAGCACCTGACAAGCTGTCACACCTGTAATGCCGCATGACGAGCAGACAGAAGCCTCAGTGTTCATGTAATACGTCTTAATATGAACTGCCTTGGTTTAAAATTAAAAATTCACAGATCTGTTAGGATAAACTCGGTTCATCTAAGTTCAGTTGAAATTTATTACTTTAAAGCTACTTTACAAACTAAAATCCATTTATCAAGATCCTCGAAAAAATGCTTTTTAGAATAAGATGTATCAAACCTCTGGCTATATTTAATTAAATGGAAGTTGGTTCAGAAGGGCGACGTGGCACCAAAAGTGGGCCTTTTCCTGAAAGGGAAGAACTAACCACATTTCCAACGTTAAATTCCTACTCCGCTAAAATAAAAACGCCAAATGTGGCGAAACGGAGGAGAGATGAGTTAGTAGTCGGAAAAACGCGAGGAGCGTTTTGTTAGAGGTCACCTCTGTTGGATTTTCACATTTCCATCATCCCCGCCCAACCATGAAGGTACCTGGAAATAAACCTCGATCGTACTGAGAAATACTAACTTGCGGCGCCACCTAGTTTGGGGGAAACAGCGACACCGCCCCCGTGTGGCAAAACCCCGCAAGAGCAAGCGGCGGTCCAAGGACTGAGGGACGCGCGGCTTTGTGGGGTCACGTACCGCTGCGCAGATCCAGCATTTTCCCGTCGGTGAGGAACATCAACCCGCGTCGTGAAGTTATTCCTCACGTCCTTCACCCAAATGCTCCTGTCTCGTTCTGTACCAGTAGCACAAACAATATTTTAGAAGCCTTGTGTTGGATTTCTTTCAATTTTATTCCCTTTATCTTCGCACACAACATTTAAAAGGTAACCAGCAGAACGGTCAATCATACATTTTTGTCAGGTTCGGTTGTCAAATATAGAGTAACAGTTCAAAAAATACAACATGGCCAAGACACCTGGATGGACGTGGCTTTTGTTACTGAGATTACAGAGAGAGTTTTTGAATACTGTATTGGAGGTCATAGATGCAACTGGAAGTTTCTTTTATTTGTAACAAATTAAAACTATAAGCAAAACATTCTGTTATTTCAAAGATATTTACTCAAAATGAAACATCTTGATAGAAGACTTTCATATGAAGTAGACCTGCCATCATACAGAAGCAACTCTGAATATATAACACTGAGGACACAATCCACTGCTTACATAACAAAGGAGAAAGAGTGGATTATTAAATATGGCATTTCATGGGTGACAATGTCTATATTTATTGGAGAAAAAAGACATTTTTGAAATTAAATCGCAACAGAAACCTGCATTTCAAGCTTATCAATTCCAACATCCAGCCATCCATCATCATCATCATGTGTTTAATCCCAGTCAGAGTCACTGCAGTCAAGAGCCAATGTGGGAATCACTGGGTGCTGAGCCATGAAACTACACCCTGTAAGGGACAGCAGTGCATTGCAGGCCCCAAGAGCAACATTCGAAAAACAAAACATTAAAAACATATCGTGAGAGCTTTTTCACCCCATAAATGACAATTTTCTCCAGCACAGTGGAAATGTAGGGAAAACACAAAGATCCAAGAGGAGGAGAAAACGAAACGGGCTTTCAGTTCTTCTCAGGGCAAACATGCGAAAGAATGACATCAATCATGTTCTTAATGATGGCCGGCGGTGGATGAAGGTCATGTGGGAGGTGGTGGGCGACCGTCATCTCCCACGCGTCCACCAGGACCACGTTCAGTCCCCAGAACATGGCGCGCAGCACACCGTGCAGCTGCATGGAAAACCAGTCACTGTTGTACAGGCTGATGACCGGGTCCAGGGCCTGCGGGTTGCCGGTGCGCACTACCACCACCGTGTCCGGGGCACGCTGCAGCAGTCGCAAGATGGCCCCTCGGATGGCACGCAAGCGCCGGATGTACACCTCCACTGGGAAGGTGCTGAAGTGCGACCACACGCTCACCATGATGACCGTGTCCCGCCCCCCGGCCAAGGCCTCCAGTTCGTCGGCCACATAGCGCAGCTGGCTGGTCGCCACCGTGGAGAACCGGATGGGCGGACCATGGCAGCGGTACTTCAGCATGATGTTGTGGACACTGTCCACTGACAAGAAGGGCCCCACCTTCTTTGGACTGTTCACATTAAACTCTTTCAAGCCTGCAACAAAACAAGGGAAACAAATTGAACTCCTTCAGGTAATAAGGAGAAAATCCGCATGTGACGTCACACAGACCTGCAAAATGTAGCACTGAGGCTTTTTAAAAGGAATTTAAGGGTAACGCCAAACTGCTCTGCTATTTTTGTACCTTCAACAAAACGATCCAATTCTGAATTATTCAGAAAAAAATATTCAGTCGAATATCGACTTTCGCTTTACAAAGCTCCATGCGAGAAATCAGAAGATTGTCACCAAAAACCGAGCCCATCACCGCAGCAGTGCAGCCCTCCGCCGTACAGCTCGGACAGAATACTGGCTTTTCGATCCCAAACTGGAAATCCACACCGTGGTGCTGGGCTCACCTGGCACGTAGGAGGACAGGTATTCAAACCACTGGCGTGCAGTGGAGTCTCCGAAAATGTGCACGAACTTCCCTCCCAGACACCGTGTGACGGCCCGCGTGGTGTTGAACTGGCGCAGAGGGACTCCGCTGGTGGTCTGCCACATGTGGTTATAGTAGAACCCAGAGGGAACAAATTTTACAGCCCCGCTCTTCGCTTTTTCTGGTTTCGCTACAAAGCAAATGCTACACAACTTAGAACCACTTTTTACAAACGAAAACCACAATACAATTTATCATATGTACACAACATCATAATACCCTTCAAATTTCAACATTCGGAACTGATATTCGCTGATATGGTGGTCACAGAGCCTTAAGGCAGAAAATAAAGAGGCTTCAGAAAAATGAAACTGAACAGAAATGTGGAGAACCCATGAGAAAAATGTTAACGTATTTTAATTTATCAATCAATCAATCAGGTTAAAATTAAATTAAATTATACAAAAGTAAAGAAAAAGCAGCGCTTCAAGTCTCATGACTATCATGTGGAACATGTTGTTTAACGTTCTGGACAATCCAGCAGGGATCCATCACATGGTTGTCTCGGCCATTCTTTAATCGAGGAGGTTTTTCAGCATTAAACTGTACAATTAACTGTTTTGCCTAAAGTTACAGAAATGATTTTGTATTTCTCTCCAAATACTATCTTTTATAAAGAGCTTTTGAAAAATATACTGTACCAGTATATATACACATATGTACATACTTATACACATGTTGCCTCCTTTGACCACTGTGTTCAGTTCACCGTGTTAACAGTTTACCTACAGGATTGAAAATATACAAATAAAATAACCGGATTTAAGTGAGTGAAATAACTAGGAAGAATGGAATGCTATGAAGTACATAACGGCTAAGAAGCATCAAAACGCCTTCTAGGTGATGTTTCTTATACACTACAAGAGCTTTTTCCTTGTATTCTCTGTTTATACATCACAGTTATTGTTACAAGTTTAAACAAAACCTAAGGTGCCATCTTTGGCCTATATTAACAACATTCCCAATTATTCCTATACAAATACCACTATTGCACATCTTTTCTGTACGAGTTGCACCTTTTCAACCGTACGTTACCAGTGCAGAACAGGGGACGATGTAATAGAGCATTTCTAGGGTCAAAATCCTCCATAAAATCTTATCTTGAGGAGCTGAGCTACCATTTTCTCCATGTCGCCAATTTAACTGGAAGTATTTTGCCAGCACAGTACGAGGAAGTTGAATGTCCCCGGTCGAGTCAGCGACGTTGAGAATGAAGGTTATTCTCTGACCTTTGCTCTTTGGCAGTACAGTTATATGGTCCGGCCCCGACGCTGGAACGGAAACCTTGATGTTAACGTTGCTGAAAGAGAAGACACAGAAGACATCACCCCCAATGCCTGCGAAGTAGGCACAACATATACAGCAATTGAATTGAATTTATTTTTGATAGAAGGATTAGTTTCTAAAACATTGCAATGTGCCTGAGGCTGGTTGACTGCGTGGTGCACACTGAACATATGCTCATCGGCCACTTTATTGTCATTCTAATACCAGGCAGGGACCCCTCCCACTTTTGCTCTCAGAACAGCCTGAATTCTTCATGGTGTGGATTCAACAAGCTGCTGGAAACACTCCTCAGAGATTCTGGTCCATGTTGACATGGCTGCATCGTGTAATTCTGCACCTCTGTCACCTGCTGTTCTGCCACATCCCAAAGGTAGTCTGTTGGATTCAGATCTGGTGACTGGGGAGCCACTGAAGTTCACTGAGCTCAATGGGATGTTCCTGGAACCAGTCTTAGGTGACACGTGCCGTGTAACGTTTTTCCAGTCTTCAGCTGTCCGGTTTCAGTGAGCCAGAGTCCACTGTAGCCTCAGCTCCCCGTTCCCGGCTGACAGGAGTGGAACCTATCCGACTCGAGGTCCGAGCTGCTTCCAGAGATGCTTTCCTGCCCGCTACTGCTGGGATTTCCCACTACATCCAGACAAATAAACAGGTACTGGCCAACCATTCAGGTACAGTGGTAGCAGGACGTTGAAAACCACGGTGCCGATAGGTGTGGCGATTCCAAATGACACTACAGCCACAGACGGAATATGAGGAGCTGGAGAAATACCAGGGATTGAGAGACTAACTAGAGAGAATGCGGAAGGTGAAAACCAAGGCTGGAAAAGTGGCTCCATTAAATCCCAGGAATGAAAACACCGGTTTCAGTCCAAAAGAGCACAAAATACTTCACTGTACCCTGGTACCTACCCTGTTTCTGATAGGAGGACTGAGTCTGAAGAAAAGATGCCACCCAACGACTGTCCTCGACCAGGTTAGAGACTGACTGGTTGTAAGTTGCATCGTCGTGAATCGGATCGTACTTACGACAGAGCGATCGTTGCTAAGCGTGTAGTCCATAATACGGTTACTTCTTTTCAAATGTTTGAAAGCATTGCTGCATCAGAAATTTGCATTTGTCGTTCAGTTCGTGAGTGAAGAAATGAGTATCAGCTAACTAAAAAGAAGTTCTTGAACAGCAGGCAAAAGCGTGGCCATTCCTGTCTTTCCTTCTAAGGAGAGAGACTGTGCATTAGCAAGAAAGGCAACTGCCCACAGATAGAAGTTATTTTGTTGAGCAGTTCTACCATATACCACTTGTTTGCAGAGGTCAGAGCTTTTTGGGATAACAGCAAGTATTACTGGGATTAAATTGAGAGCTGCAACCGCCCAGAAACACCAGGTTTGAATTCTGTAAACAAGGGGACAAGAAGTCCACTTGGGTCAAAGTCAACCGATGGTTACCAAAACACACATCCATACAGCATGATTACTCAGGACACCTTTCTTATCTTACTTCAACTCAGTTTTGTGATCCTCACCTCTGGAAGAGCAGCTCCTCTTTACTGGTGAGCAGGTTCTTTTGGTACCCACCCTTGGCATGGTTGACACGCATGTCACAGCTCAGCAGCTTTGGCTTGTAGCAAAACCAGGGTTCTCCCGTGTGAGGATTGGTGTAGTTGCAGAGAGGCTGGTGAGGTGGAAGGCACAGGTTGCAGATAGTGGTCTCTGAGAAGGGACCAGAGCGAAAGAGGCTTTTGAAATAGATTCGGTCAGGATGCTCCTCACGCAGACGCTTCAGTACTTGCACAGCCTCGCTAGAGTGCACCATAGTGATCGTCACGTATGCCTGGCCCTTCCACGGCAGCCAGAAGAGCACCGAGTAGGACCCATTCTGATGGTCTACAACGTGTCCGACCACACCTCCCCCCAACTCAGGCGAGTGTAGTCGGGCCAGCAAGAAGTCCCCCCCATGGTGCTTGGGCTGGCCTTCAAAATCTCGCATTTGAACCCACACCTCTAGCTGATCACCTACGTGCCACCCCCTGCCTGTTCTCCGAATGGTGAAGAAGCTGTGGGCAGGGTCACTGCTCTTCAGTAGTGGGATTGGTGGACCCGGCGGTTGTGGCCAGGCAATGGACTCCAGCAAGTAACGCTCCTCAGCGGCTTCCTCTGGAGATGGTCTCAGTCCCAGAGATCCACAGTAGCTCTGGTCCCAGTCTGAACGAACAGGGTGTGCGGCCCTCATGGTGGAGTCCATGGGGGAGGTGTTCTGAAGATGGTAGAATGCTGACACTGTCTTACTGTTCAATTTCTGCTGGGAAAGAATAAAAAGTTACTGTGGTTTACATAACGTTACATCTTACAATAACACCAGATGGTATCCTCCAAAGCTATGATTCTTAAACAGCATTTAGCTGGCACATTTCTCAACATCAGGTTAGACACATGAACGATTGCTCCATCCTGCCACTCTCTTCAATTGCACATCCTAGTAGAACGGCAACGCGAATACGGAACAAATCCAGCAACGTCGTGTCCGGCGCTTTTAGTCCTGCTCGAGTTTCTCTGTGGCAACACAATCCTAAAAAGCGACCACAATTAAAATATCACTATGTTTCAGATGATTGTATTTTGCATTTTATTCCTAGTTGACTTGTTTAAACAGCAAAAGTCTACCATTTCATCAAGCACGGCTTTGGTAAAACCTCAAAGCCTTGGAGGTGGCAAAAAACGTGAATTGAGAACAGGAACTCGAACCAAACAGATTTCTCTGTTAAAGGGCACCGGTTACACACCAAGTTGGAAAAAAGGCCGGTAGCACAGCAACAAAAACAAGGTCATGGAGAAGGCCCAGCAAAGCTGGCAATGGAAAATCGAGCATTACATTAAAGCATCTTGTGAGCTGCTCGAGAGGCAGGATGGAGGACAAACCCTTGTTGAACCCTCAGAACCCTCCGGCAATCCCAGCCCAAGCGCAGCTCGGCGTACGCAGCCCGCTCACCTCCAGGCTCTGGATGTTTCGGAGCAGAAAAAGGAGACCCGACAGCACGAGGAGGAGGAAGATGGGTGTAAACTTGGACAGATCTCTGCACATTGTCTCACCAACCATCTTCCACCCCTGCCCCCGAGCTGGCTGTCACCATGCTATCCAGATGATGCCACTGCTGATGGCACCGTTCACCTAAGGAGGGTGGAAATAACATGAAGGTTATAAAGAAAAAATGATCTGCTTTTCGGTCTTCCTGCAACGACACAGTTGCTGAGTTCTATGTAAAAAAAAAAAAACAACACAGGCCAAACCAAAACCAAAACCTTCCATTTCCCCTGCTTCTTGCTTTACTGCTACATTTCCGCTCCATTGAGCTGTAGACTGAGAAAACTCAAACATCACGTTTGCAATTTTACTTCTATTCATACCATTTGTCAGAGAAATGTTTCTGTCTCGGGATATCTGACAATAACAACCTGCTTTGTGAAGCAGAAACCTTCAAGGAAGAGACACGGAAACGTCTCATGGCTGCAGAGGTCTTTGACCTGATGCGCAGGGGAGACCCGAGGTATCCCCGAAATTACATCATAGGGTCTCGAAGAGGGTCTCCTCGAGCAACGTCACAGCTCCATTCTTATACCCATCCATTACAGTCATACTAACGGAACTCATGGTAACAAGCCGCACACTTTAAGTTCATACCATTAATATAATTAGGTCTTAAAACAATAATAAATATCAGTAACAGTCAATTAACCTTATTAATAACATCTGTCATTACAATAGTCAAAAGGAAACCTTTTCTGTTAAATAATTAAACATTAATCCGTAACATTGTCTGCATCCCCAGTTACACAAACAGTATTATCCTTAAACATTCATGACGTCACTCTGAACTCATCTGAACTCAAACAAGTGTAAGAATATGTGAATAAAGGAAAATATCGTGAACAATATGAATAGTAAGGGCATGTCACAATTTTGCTCCCACGCATTACAATGACAACAGTGCTTGCAATCCACGCCAATCCTGGTGTTAAAACAAGAAACACTTCAGTAACTGGGGTGAGGAGGACACTGGATGCTGCTGTCTGGCCTTCAGCATCACTAAATTCATCTCACTTCCCACTGGATCGTTACTAACGTTCGCGATATTCCTGCACGTTTCACTTCCCGCAAGAAATAGACAGTAACACTGCAAAAAAAAAACAAAAAAAACAAAACACTGATCGACAAACATGCGCACTTTGCAGCCGCATCACACTCGTATTTTGGCCAAACAGCCACACGTGAGATGATGTCCGTCACGTGCTGGACCGCAAGCAGGCACTCGCTGTGTGTCTCCGTGCAGCACTCGTCCCCGCGTAACGCTCAAATATTCCGCGTGGAAGTGAAGTGCGGTACCTACACTTACCTGCCCGGCAGTCAGGGCCGGTGGAAGGGACGCGTTCGCGCCCAACGCAGCATCTCCTCCCGTCTCGCGAACGCGGCCCGAGCCCCGTGTCTCCGCGCGGCCACGCGCACGCGCAGGAAACCTCGCCCTCTTCCGCTCTCATGCCGGTGTTGGACACGTGAGAAGAAGCCAATGAGCGCTGCGGTGGGCTTCGCGGGGGTTCAAACGACCGTGTGTGAATTTTGCGGGTAAATCCGTGCTGTGCTGTTCTGACTTCGTAACAGCGCGTATGAAAAAAAAAACAGATATCATTTATTGTCTCTTATTATATCTTGACAGTCAGAAAAATAATTCTTTGCACACACGTGTAACAGGAATAAGTTGAAAGGTGTGTCCATCTGAACCGAAGCCAGAACTCTGTCAGCTTCCTTGGGCTGCTGGATGAATCTGCTGTTTTATTGGTAGAATCGGAGGGTCCAAAGCTGAATTATAGTTGTGACATTATCATCCTCTGTGAGGTTGTTTGTCACGTGTCAAGTGCCACATCAGGGCTGTGAAGAGTGGACATCCCAGCAGCCGCAGACCCTCAGGTGGTCCTTTATCATAAACCTTGGCAGAGTTACACCTTTGGTTTGATGTATGATTTTGTCTCTATTGGTCCAGTTTTAAAATAAAAACCACATGCGTGTACCTCATAGTATGGACCACCGTTTGACTATTGATGAGTAAATCTGATATTTTTGTATAATGTAAACTGGTTATTCATTTGTTTGAAGGTGCTAAATATTTTGGTGCCATTAATAAATCTGTGAAGTGGAAGTGGTTATTGCAGGCTGATGTGTGAACTGCTGGAGGTTAGTCGAGTACCTAGTAAGCACAATATAAATAGAAATATATGTTGTCATCACTTTTAATAACTGGTGTGTTTTTACATTATGAATAATAAGAATTTGTTCTCTTATGACCAGAGAAGTTAAAGAGGCCAAAAAAGCAGCAGACGTTTTATTTCTGCAGAAGGGTATGCTGATCTTGGGTCAGTGATGAATCTATTGCCCCAGAAATTTGCTGAATGCTTGATGATGTCTATTCCCTCCTTCCCTTATAAATGTTTGATGGAAAACATTGAATTTGTAATATTTTAAAAATATCTGATACCCCTATTGGAAAATGTTTGTCTTAGACTGTTTTGTTCTCTATGTGGATGTTCTGCAGCTCTATTATTATTATTGACGCAAGTGACACCTTTGTTCAAGGTAGCTTATTGAAATAACTTTATACAAAACAACAAAAAAGTGCTGATAATGTTGTAAGACAAAAGTCTGCTGATGACAGTTCATTTATGAGAATTAAGATGAGATGTGGAGTTTTGCGCTGAGTAAATGGAGGATATTGCTAAAACAGTGGCTACTTTGAAGAATGTTACTATTACAAGCTTCTGAGCTTGTCATCATTACCAAAAAAATTAAATAATGTTTATACGCCAATCTGTTGTGTCCTACATTAATTATATCCTGGGTAAAAAAAAACATGGTTAGAAACCTTCCTATCTATAGTAGCAGGTAAGTGCCTGAAAAGACAGAATTTCAACCCCAAGCTGGAGGCAGCTAAGAAAATCTTTCATTTATGGTTAGAGACCTTGAAATCTATTGAACTTTACCTTCTAAGGCTGAAGCAGTTTCACATTTCGTATATTCTGCTATCCCTCTTTATGTTCACTCTATTACTTGTAAATCTGTTGACTCACTTCTTTCAGTTTATTTGGAAAAATTAAATAGAAAATGTTAAGTCTTAACTATTTCATTCTTGGAAGGTGCTCTAAATGCCTAATTATTATCCTGTGATTTTAAGTGTACCAGGCTTCTTGTCAAGATATCTCATTCCCACAAACAGGGCCGTGATTCTTGGAAAATCTCTTTTTCACTTAAAATGTCAAAACATTTTTATCTCAGACTCGTTGAGCAATATTGGGGATTTATAGTTACAGTGAATTTGCTGTAGGCAAACATTACCAGGTAGGATTAAATGAAAGACATGAAATGGATCCCTGCTAAAGTTCATTTGTCGGTAAAATCCTTCATGATCTATATATAACTCCACCAACCACCAAACCTCCCCATCTGCTCATCAGAAACGGCATCCTTACCAAGAAGGGTGTGAAATCAAACACAGTAAATGGTCAACACTATATCCATCCTCTTACAAACTCTTACAAAAACATATGACTTGATTCCAAATAAATTCTTGATCTACAATAAAATAAGAGCCACGTTTTAAAATCATCACCCGCTATTATCCGTGCAGCAGTTTACACGAGTACGTTTCACGGAAACATCTTGCCTCTGTGCTCCTTTTGTGCAGCCGAAGATGAAATAATTAACTTTTCTATTTCTGTCCACACTTTAAGTACTTCTGGGACCAAATTGCTGTAGCGCGTTTCCTCATTTTCTACCATTTTATTATCATAACTGACTGTATGGGTCTCTTTCGTACTGGTGACTCTGGCAACACACTGTTAAATCCCAACAGGCCCCCTTCATATCCGGACGACAAGGTTGATTAAATCTAGACTAAACCCTAAGTTATTTCTTCTTGATCTGGAGTTTCTCTCCTCACTGCTTCAAATCTCATCTGTAAGGAAGATATTAAAACATCTCAAATAATTAATCTGTTTGTAATCCTCTTAGTTGCGCATCTTTTTACATTTTTTTCTATTTACATTACAGCATTTAGTTTGTAATATTGCTGTGTAACCTCACTGTTATCTGTTTCCAGTTGTTGTTCTTTCTATCCTGTAATGTTTTTTAATGTGTTTATTCACAATGTTTGCATTGAGAACGCATTGAAGCGACGAGCGGCGCACTTCAAACAGCGCAACATGGCGGCGGGCGGTCAGGCAGACTTCCGCTCTCAACAGACGCAAAATCCGGTTGTGTAGCAGCCATTTTGTCGGTTCGTGCAAGTCAGTCCCGCACGGTCAGAAACAGCAGTTCCCCTTTGGAAAGAAAGACCGTGCGCTCTGTTTTTACCGCATTATATGTTTTAATGGAAGTTGAATACGGTTGAAAAAAATCGTAGCAACACATTTGAAACAAAAACAAAGTTTTGCGTCGGAAGGAGGGCCGGAGCGGGATTTTGTTGGCGCGGGCATGTCGAGTGAGGAGAGCTACCTGGCCATCCAGCGCTACCTGAGCGACGAGCGCGAGCCGTACGCGCCGGGCACGCAGGGCAACGCAAAGCGGAAGATCCGCAAGGCAGCCGCCTGCTATGTGGTGCGGGACGGCACGTTGTACTACCAACGCCGGCAGAAGGGCCTGGACGAGTTCACGGAGCTGGAGGTGGTGCTTCAGGCCGCTCGGCGGAGGGAACTGATCGACGAGGCGCACGTCGCGCCCGGAGGGGAGCACCAGAACCAGCAGCAGACGTGGGAAACCATCTCTCAGAAGTACTGGTGGAGAGGTACCGCACCGCCGCTGCTTTTATTCATTCGGCAGACGCTCATCTCCAGAGCGACGTGCAATGCGTGTTAACAAGTGTTTAGCGGACTCGTATCCAAGGTGATGTACAGCGCTATATGTACTAAGCTCCCAACATTCACCCACCAGTATGTGTGTTAGAGCCGTGTAACACACTTCACCTGAAACACAGGTCCAGTCACACAGCCCAGGACTAGATGCTGCATGGCAGTGCCACGCAGGTTACCAGTCATCTGCACAGTCACCACTGTGGTCATCACTACAGGCACCTAAAGTCATCTTCAGTCTGTACCATCACAGCCTTCCATAATCATCTTCTCAGCTGTATTATCATAAGTTACAGGCTCTGGTTATGGCCTACAAGACAGCAGATCTGCACCCCAATGCCTACAGGCCCAGAGCAGTTGCTACCCCCCAGCCTATCTGCTATGCACATCCATCTCTGGCTGCTTGGTGGTCCTACACACGAGGCCCAAAATTATAACGGGCTGAAATTTTTTGATTCTGAGTCCAAAACGGTGGCGTGAGCTTCTCCTTTTACTCAAAACTGCTTAAGCCCTCAAAACGTTAAAGGGAGGTCTCACAACACCTCTCTTTTGGACCCACTCCTCTCCCGATCTTCTATCTGCTCCGTAAACTTTTACTACACTGTTCATCATTTCTATTTGTGGCTACTGGAGTAAATGATCGTGTTTTGAGATACGTGTGTCTGTATCTCTCTGATAGTGAAATCCACTTCTGTTTTCTCAGAAATGTTGTACGTTGCTTTGGAGAAGATCTTATGGTAAATTAACGTGTAACACAGTCATGACAACTTTTCTGTGCAGTCACCAGCAGAGACAATGATTTTGATTCACTTAGATTTGTATTTGGAATAATAAAGTCACTGAGCTCGTAGTGGCCTTTAAGACCTCTAGGTGGTGTAAAAAGCTATAGTAATGCAGGGGATGAGGGTTTTTTCCCCGTGAAGCGATTGATGTCCCCGTCGGACTGCTGTACTAAGACTCTGGTGTTCGCAGGGATCCTGAAGCAGGTGAAGGACTACATCCGGGAGTGCAGCCAATGCCGGGAGAAGCAGGAGCGCGGTCGTGGGTGGCCGGAGGAGGCCACTGGCCAGACTCGCGGGGCAAGACGAGGAAGACGCAGGGGAGCTGCTGGTCCCGATACAGAGGACGAGGAAGATGATGAGGAAGATGATGCCGGTTCCCTGCAGTCGCAATCCTTTGACTCGTTGAAACAGAGGTCCTCCAGATCAGCTCAGTCTGTGGCTAAGCATGAGCTTGTCTTTGTGAGTTATTAACCTCTTCTTTTCAGCTCCCTTTTTCTGTGTAGAACTGCAGCTGATCTTGTATGAATGGTATGTGGAAAACTGTATGGATGAATGTTTCATTGTTTATGCCTTGGTTCTCTTACTGACCTGTAGGTGGACAGTAAAGGTGTGGTTAAGCAGTTCCTGCCCAAACATGGGCAGACCATGCTGGAGAAGCTAAATCAACAGCGTCTCAGCGGTCAGTTCTGTGACATCACACTGCTCATCGAGGGGGAGGAGTACCGTGCACACAAAGCGGTGCTGGCTGCCTGCAGCACCTACTTCAGCGAGCTGTTCATCGAGAAGGGAGCCGTCTCCAGCCATGAGGCTGTGGTCGACCTTTCAGGTGAGCGAAGGTTATCAAGCAGTGTTGAGAAATGGTCTGGCTTATGAAAGGAAATATGCGAATTTCTGCTTATGAACACACAAGCTTAAAATGTCCAAAGAAGTCTTCATGTAAAGAACATTCAAGTTAGAAATTTTTAAAGATGCCATTATTTGTTCAGTTTATTTTTAAGTGCATTTGGGCTTACTGTTTCCGTGCTCCAGAGTGAAAAAGACCCATGTTTCTGACTCCAGCCATTGTTTGACTGAATGCAAAACGGAATAGGAGTTCTGGACTACCTTTGTTCCACAGTGTTCACAACTTGTATCTTGTATTCTTGAGTATCGGTGATCAGTAACAAGGTGAAAAACGTGAATTTAAGCGATGAACCAGTCAACAACTGAAATTCATTTGGTACTTTTGGAGAGAGAGTTATTTTCAATAACTTGATGTGTGTTTCTTAAATTGCAATGAGTGGGCTAGATCCCACTCTTCTGTAACAGTGATCTGCTCTATCTGGTCTTAAATCATTCCCGAAAAATGGACTGATAATTGAAAACCTAGATAATGAAAATACTTGTTTTGTTATTTCCTATGGGGGAAATTCCAGTTTGTTTCAGTCTCATCCCAAGTTCTATTTTAAGACAAGGAGTGTCGATTAATAGTGATGAGGAAGTTGAAGGCTGTGTGTCACGTTTAAAAAAATTAGAAAATTCACAGTGGTTCAAAATGGGATGGAATTAAAATCTGGACTGGGTAGTGATAACTGGTATTAATAATTGCAGACTGGATGCTGGAGATGAAAAGAATGTCACACTGACAGTCTGAATGAAGACGGGCTGAAATAAAATATTATGTGATATTTGTAACAATTTCTGAATCTTTTCGGCATTGTAATTAATTTCACGTGACATTTACCCTGGTCCCAGTTTTGTTCGTGAGGTGAAGAGCCAGTACCGGTTCTTATTGGGTGTACTAGTATAAACACAAATTTTAACAATTTAGATGAAAGGTTGCTAACTAAATTATACATAAATGAAAAATAAACATATAGGGCAGCAGGCAGAGCAGTGGCTTTAGCACATGATCTAATCTGAAGGTTGTCTGTTGAAATCCCAGGTGGAACCACAGGGTGGTGCCCTGTCTTTAACCTGAGCTATTCAGTAAACCTGGAATATCCTCCGACATCAATTTTTCGGTGGTTAAGCAATAAATTCAACAGTATGTCTTGATATTAATGTATTCTGGAATAACATTGTCTATGTAGCAGCATGTTGTGAAACTCAAGTCAGTGGTGGTGTTCGTCTGTGTCCATCAGGTTTCAGTAAGGCCAGCTTCCTGCCCCTGCTGGAGTTTGCCTACACTTCCACCCTAACATTCAACTTCTGCGTGATGGCAGAGGTGGCCACTCTGGCACGCCACCTGTTGATGACTGAGGTGCTACAGTTGTGCGAGTCTGTACACAAGCAAGTGGAGAAGCAGAGGCTCATGGTCTATCAGCGAGGAGACACCCACACTGTGGTGTCCAGCGAGCCTCAAGTGCAGAAGGAGGAGGAACGGACGTATATGGTGACGATGCAGGACAGTGGCCAGGCTGTGATCTCCCAGGGTGGTGAGATGGCAGCTGTGGAAGCCATGACAGTACTCTCTCAGGATGGGAGTACTGCTCTGGCTGTGGTCACTCACGTTGGGGAGACTGCCGAAGGTGAGACCCTCGCGGTGGTCACTCAGTCTGAAGAGACTGCTGCAGGTGAGACCCTGGCGGTGGTCACTCAGTCTCTGGAGACAGCTGCAGGTGAGACCCTGGCAGTAGTCACTCAGTCTGAGGAGACCGCTGCAGGTGAGACCCTGGCGGTGGTTACTCAGTCTCTGGAGACGGCTGGAAGTGAGACCCTGGCGGTGGTCACTCAATCTGAGGAGACGGCTGCAGCTGAGACCCTTGCGGTGGTCACTCAATCTCTGGAGACGGCTGCAGGTGAGACCCTGGCAGTGGTCACGCACACTGAGGAGACTGCTGCAGGTGAGACCCTTGCGGTGGTCACTCACGGTGGGGAAGCCACTGCAGGAGAAGCTTTGGCTGTGGTGTCGGCCTGCTGGCCGGTGGAGACCCAGGCACAAGTGATGGACATTCCAGTGAATATGGACGTTTCTGAGAAAGAGCAGCCTGCACATGAAGCATTGGTCATTGGCCTGGATCCTGGTGAAGCAGTCTCTCCAGAGAGTGTGCATCTGTCAGCTGTAGCTCCTCTTACAGCACCAGCCATGGAGGATCCAGTGGCCACTGAGCTGCCTCCACAGCCAGAACCAGACCCTAAGCCACTCAAGCGTAAGCGTGGGCGTCCTGCTAAGGTTAAGCAGCAGGTGGTGGTGGATCAACCACAAGTTCCAGGCAACACCAGTACACCAGAGGCAGGATCTGCAGAAGATGGGGATGGGTGTCCAGCAGACAATACCCGCCGATGGCGCCTGCGCCAGCGTTCACTGGAGGAAGGAGGCTATGTCCGTCTGCACATGGGCCTGGAGAGACAGCTGCAGGGCAGGAAGGAAAATCAAGAGTCCAACATCCCGAAGGTAGGAAAAACACTGCCGCGCAGCATGTACTGTGTATTCAGTTTTGACTTTTATAGATGTTGTTTCTGTGTTGCATGCCACCTTAAGGAGCTTGTGACAATGTACATCGGTTACATGGAACTCCTTCTAGAATGATTGGTTATAATGACTGCGCAGGTAACCCAGAAGCTTGTAAGACGTGGTCGTATGATTGAACCCCCCACAAAGCTGAAACGAGTAGAAGAGGAGCAACCCGAACCTGTTCCTGAACCGGCGACGGGGACAACACTGTGCGAAGGAATGGAACTAAAGGGGGAGCTGGATGCAATGGGGATGGCAGCTGAGGCTGGTTCGAGACCAGAAGAGGGTGCAGGATGTGACGCGGAGGCTTCTGGAATGGAGCCTGAAGGCAAGGCGGACAGCGAGTACAAGTGCACTGAGTGCGGGCAGGTTTTCCAGCGCCGTTATGCCCTTATCATGCACACCCTCAAACATGAAAAAACACGTGGATACAAGTGCAGTGTAAGTAACAAAACGGCACGTTACTCATAACTTGATTTGTTGGTCAATCCAGAGATGCTCTAACTGCTAAGTCACAGTAAAAACTTAATAATGCAGATGTATCTTGATTTATTTGCACAGGTTAGGTTCTGTAAACATTTTGGTTTTGACTAAAATAAATTAAAAAAAAAAAAACTTCAGAAGACTTTTTTAAGACAAACTTAATATGACAAAGTAAAAATTCATTGTCTCAAACCTCAAGGCTGATTTTTTTACTCATCACATGAACTTGCAGTTTTTCTCTCTCGTTCCCGATCACTGATTTACATACCAGAGAGGAGCTGGAAAGACTGTTTTTCTCTTTGGGTGATTTTTAGTTTTTAGTAACATTCAATGGACTGGGTGAGTTAGTGCAGGTTCTGTTTGCTCCAGTACAGAAATTATGTAGAAAAAAATGCATTAAGCAAAATATAAACATTTTACGGTTTATTTTGTGTCTTTGAATATTTGTAACCGGACCGTTCATAACATGAGAAGTCAGTGTATTTGCACATTTATCCGTTTTCTTAATTGTAAATGAAGGTAAAGATAGGTATGTTCTTTTAAATGTTCCAAAACTGGTGCAACTTTACTGTAATGGCCATTTTGTGATGTAAGACTTACCACAGTGCAATTTTGAAGTTGGAATGTTTGTGTGTATTATTTTGTTGTAATGTTGCGTTGATGTAACCGTATTACGCCAGTGTGCTCTTAACCCACGGTGATCTCTGTGCAGCTGTGCAGTAAGGAGTTTCAGTACGCGGCTTCGCTGCGCGCCCACCTCACCCGACACAAGCGACAGAAAGGCCAGCGGTCATCAGTGGCGGCACGAGCCCTGGCAGAGGGGAAAGAGGCTGCGGAGGGCAGGGCACGGGGCCGCACCAAGCGGGAGTTTGTGTGTGACATCTGTGGGAAGACCCTGCCCAAGCTCTACTCACTTCGCATCCACATGCTGAACCACACCGGGGTACGTCCCCACGCCTGCAAGGTGTGTGGCAAGACCTTCGCCCACAAGCACAGCCTGAAGATGCACAGAGCCCTGCATGACACCCTGAAGAAGTTCCAGTGCACACTGTGTGAGAAGTCCTTCATCAGCAAGCGGAGCTTGGAAGAGCACACCAGCATTCACACAGGTCAGCGCCGTTGTCTACGTCGCTCTGCTTGCATCACTGTGCCCCTTAAATTGTCAAGTCAGGATTCCCTATTTGTTTTTTTTTTTTCCTCAGAAAACAGCAAAAAGCAGAGCTTTAATGTATGCATATGATTGTTTTTGACTGCATGTGGTTTTGGACGCAACAGAAATGAGTCAGTAATACTTGACTAGGTGGTTAAAAAAAACCACTGTGTGAATAATCAGCTTGTTGTCTCTACAGGTGAATCTAAGTACCTATGCACCACATGTGGAAAGTCTTTCCACAGAGCATCAGGACTGAGCAAGCACTTGAAAAGACACCAGCCCAAGCCTGAGATCCGTGGTTTCCAGTGTTCCCAGTATGTATCTGCTTAGGTCCAGACACACACACAGTATTTTGACAAGCTGTACAGTTCCCTCTAATGCTGTTTTTGTCTGGTTTCCTGTCTTGTTTCAATTTTGCATCAGCTGTGATAAGAGCTTCTATGAGGCCAAAGACCTGCAGCAGCACATGAACAAGCACCTGGGGTTGAAGCCGTTTCAGTGCCAGGTGTGCGGGAAGTGCTACAGCTGGAAAAAGGACTGGTACTCCCACGTCAAGTCTCACAGCGTGGCCGAACCCTTCAAGTGAGTGCAGCTACATGTCTTGGCTCACTGTGTTGGTATCTCTGAGCTGTCCTAGTTGTTGGTCTAATTGGTATGTTTCTTGCGGTGTGTATTGGTGGGCCACAGGTGTAACATCTGTGGGAAAGAGTTCTTTGAGAAAGCCCTGTTCCGACGACACGTAAAGAAGGCAACACACGGAAAGAAGGGGCGAGTGAAGCAGAACCTGGAGAGAGAGTGTGAGCACTGTGGCAGGAAGTTCACACAGCTGAGGGAGTATCGGCGCCACATGAACAACCACCAAGGTCAGCATGCTCGCTCTCTCTCTCTCTCTCTCTCTCTCTCTCTCTCTCTCTCTCTCTCTCTCTCTCTCTCTCTCTCATGCACACGAAAACTCTTTATAAGCTATAATGTGGCGTTTTTAAATATGGAGTTCATTACACCAAAAGTTTGCTCTCCTCTTTCAGGTGTCAAGCCATTTGAGTGTCTGACGTGTGGGGTAGCGTGGGCGGACGCCCGTTCCCTCAAGCGCCATGTGCGCACGCACACAGGTGAGCGGCCTTACGTGTGCCCTGTATGCCAAGACGCCCACATTGATGCACGCACATTGCGCAAGCACATGACCAAGTACCACGGAGACTACCTGCCTGGCAAAATTATGTTGGAGAAAGACACGCTGCAGTTCCACAACCAGGGCACCCAGGTGGAACACGCCATCAGCATCCTGACCCCCGAGCTGCCCCCGGAGCTGCAGCCAGCCCACCAACAGCTCTCAAGCGAGGAGATTGAGACGGTACTCATTACAGAAGAGACAGTTGAGGCTGTGCAGGCGGTGAGCAGCTCTGTGGAGGACTGCAGCACATCTGCCGTGTCCACGCTGTCAGACCAGAGCATCATGGAGGTAGTGAACTACGTTCTGGCCCAGCGGGCAGGAATATCAGGTGGGCCCAAGCTGGATGAGCACTCGCCTGATGTGATACAGACCGTGGAGGTGGAAGTTGCCCATGTGGCTGAAGTGGAGTGATGCACAGGGGATGTTTCTAGCTGCTTCCATTGGTAGCCTGGACATGTGACATAGCAGGAAAGGCGCATAGTGTACACAGGAACAGCAGCATTTCTTTGGTTTTGCCCTGTATATATCTGTAAATATAGCAATAGTTATGATTTATTTCAGTATTCTGTGGTGACATGCAAATGACACGTACCAGTGTGGTTAATGTGGAGCGCTTGGTTACTATGAGCCATCTGTAAACTGAATGTGCAACTTCAAATTATTTGTCAGATTAATTTAAAGACTATGAAATTTCCTCCGTTTGCTTTGCCCAGTTTTTTCTATATTACTAGAAAAAATGATTATATTCATATTTCTGTTTGATGCAAAATAAAAATAGGAAAGAAACATCCACTTGGCATTGTTTTCCCATCTTTGTCATTATTTTTATACTTTTATTTGTCTGTTAACTTGTATTTAATTGATATTTGAAAGTATGTGTGGTTTGCCAAAATTGGTCCATACTGATATTAACTGAATGCGGTGTATATGTACTGACTCTGGTGTTGGTAACATTTGAGTTACGGGTTTTAAACAATGCAAGCTTTTTATGGTTTATTTATATTTTCTGGCAGTAAAATAAACTGCAATAGAATAGCAGCTTGGGACTGCTTTAAACAATGTTCCTGAGTCTGTGTTTGATGACTTCACACTGTATACGCATATATGGGATGTCCATAATCGGCATTAGAGTTGGAGCTTTTAGAGCCTCTTTATCTTTTAAGTTAGATTTAATTTTAATGGCAGAGATAATAAAACTGAATCTTTAACAGTATTTTTTAATATAGCTAATAGGCATGATGTTTACAGAACCTCCTACGTAAATAAGTGCTGTTTGTATATTATAGTTTTGCAAACTGTGTAGACGATGAAGTTGAATGTGACCAGAAGCTGATTAATATCTGATATAATTTAACTGTAAACTGCCGACAATTGGGATTGAGTAGCACCTGCTGGAGGTAGTAATTTTGTTAATACTGTTTTTAAAAGTTGAAAAAGGAATGTGTCTTGCAGGGTCTGTACTACAGCTTCATCCGAGTGTTTTCAGAACCTAACCAAGTTGAGGGATATCTGTGTTGTTAAGTCACAATCCATTAAAGGTTGAATGTAAAAACAACACCTTGGAATTACGGGCAGGTAAAGCTACGAACAGACTTCTGTAAGGTGAGTGTCTGCATTAACACGCAGCGATCCTGCAACAAAGTATTGTTTTCGTCTGTAAATTTCCAAAAATTTCTCAAGGTTGAACTTTGTCGTCCTGCCTTACGCAGATGTCGGCGAGAGAAGGAAATGTAGTTCCCCCTCGGACCGTGATGCGCAGTACACTAAACAGACTGCATGGCAAGGAGGGACAAGACAGATGAAATGAGGAAGTTGGTAGGATGGTGTACAAAGTGAGGATAAATAGGTGAGTTAATAAGTGTTATTTGCAGTAAGCAGGTGCAGCAGTGCAAATGTTACAGTGCAGCCCGAAGTGGTGGTGACCGTCAGTCCCTGTGGTGTCTGGACTTTGGCAGCACGACAGCCTCCTGGTGCTGTTGGCCTGCAAGCTGCGTACGGCTCCTGGGCCGTCGGGTTGCAGGCAGCCTTGACTTTCCTGATTTATGTATATATAACTATACATAATATTCCCTAATTCATATTTTAACAGTCTCTACTGTCAAATGCCTCATCTAAAGCAAATGGGTTATATTGGACTACAGTTTCTCAAAAAAATTTTTAGAGGAAAAATTGATGAAAGTTAGCATGTGGATAATTTAAATGGCTAGTGATGTTTGGAAAGATACTTAAATTTACCACGCAACCTATTCCGAGGTCTGGCTTTGCAAGCCTTTTGAGGGATCGCCAGTGGTCAGAACGTTGTGTGAATTTAAATCTTTTACAATGTCCCGAATGCCCGAATGGAAAACTGAAGCACAACAGTAAAGCAAGCCGATGAGGCCGATGAGGCTGATGCTGAACACGGAGGTGGAACCAGAAATTCAACATTAGTCATGACTTTGCACAGAAAATGCTATATTAATTCCACCATAGACCTCATTGGTTCACTTAATCTCCAAGCTTTGTCAAATAAACTGTTCCTTGTTTTCAGCAGTTTGCTTTCAAAACCCTGATAATTGTGCGGATTATGTGTGCATCTCGAATTAGTGAATCAGCCATCCTTTGTCTCAGGGATACTGCCGTTTGGGCTGAGAACATTAGGCATGATATGTATCCACACCGTCAGTGAAGTCGTGTTTCCCCAGTGAATAGTAATCCGACATGCAGCAGATGAGCAAAGTGAAATCGGTTTCACGATTAATTGATTTCATAATTATTTCCAAAGGTTGTCATGATTTTTCTTAATCAAAACTGGTATTAAAGGATATTAAAACTTCCCCAGTAATGGACTGGGGTCCCATCCGGGGTTTATCCCCCTAACCTTGTGTTCAGTGATTTTGAGATAAACTCCAGACCACCAGTGTTTAAGGGTGATGGATGGATGTTACAAAAAACTAACCATATATATAGAAAAAGACTGAATGTTCCACTTCATTTAAAAAGGATTTAATTCATGTAAAAAAATACATTCTTTGAATGCTTTTTCATATGAATAGAATGAAATTAATTCAACCTGTTTTTGCCAAAACAAACTATACTTAAGTTGATCCGTACAATACAGTTGAGAAAAACTATTGAACACTACTCAAATTTCTATTTAACTGGTTCCTAAAATATGACCTAATCTTTGAGTAATACAGATTTATTTAACAAACACATTCAAATCATTTATCTCTGCGCATGATGTAGTTTGGCAAACAAGACTTTAAATAAATGAAAAATGATTTGTCTGTTACAGCTTCCAATTTAACTGTTTGTCTTGCCACACTGTACTGTTGGAGGACATATTTGTTGAATGCGTATTGGCTTGGGGTGTTGCTGGACTCTGTACTCGCCTTCATTTACACAAATTCTTGTGGCCACCAAAGTATTCAGCACCTGAACTCTCACACTCTGGCTGCTTTCCATATGCATGGGTGGCAACATCACGTGAAAAAGAACTTATTCTGGAGGAATTAAATCAGTTACTAAGGCAGATGAGTCATACTGAGTTGAATACCAATTTGTAGTATGCATTAGCTGCTGGAGGTCTGCCGTGCAGCGCTTTTACACACAATTTTCCAAAGTTAATAATGCTTGAAAGAGGCTTGGATTGCAAGTTTAATAGTCAAAAAATGCATTACAACAGTGTAAAAGTGTTCAAAACCAATTGAGAGGGCTAGACGAATGCTGGAACACAACAAAATGTGTAAAAAAAAAAAAAAATCACAGCATAACTGAAAAAAATGACAGGTTGAAAGGTCCATAAATGCACTGTAGTATTTATTGTTTGGTTGTATCCGGTAAATAAATATAAATGTTGCCATTGAAATAGGCACTCGAGACCAACAAATAAAATACATTCGCTGGAATGAGGATCACAAATCTAGGAAACCTGAAGTGGGAAAAAGTCGTACATTCGGTATGACATTCAGGTGTTTTTGGAGAAAAGCAGAGGATGATGTCACCCCACACGGTCTGATGTCAACCACTAACTGTAGTGGCCAAGGAAAATATGGGTGTTGTAGGCACGCAAGTACACAACACTGGATTGTAAAAACTGTTTTCCCAAGGTTCCAGCGTGATTTTGTGAACACAGGTAACGCAAAAAGTTGTCAATAACCTCCCAAAATCCCTCCCTTTATGGGAAGCTCTAGAACACAGAACTACTCAGTCTGTCTCCAACAACACACTTGTTTCCCTTTTTCTCAAATATCCCTTGACAATCCGAGCAGGACTGGGATGCTGTTCTGAAGCTCTTCTCTTTATTACTTCATTGTTATTCTGGGGGAAAACTGCCTCTTTTTTCTAAACAATCGTTCACACTCGATATTCGGAACTCATTATTCATGCTACCTTAAATGTACGATTATACTTTGGGACTTGGTGACTGATGAAATAAACGCCAGTGAAAAAAAAGTCCAAAAACCTTTTCGATATTTATTACAGACGTTTTAGTATTTAAAAGACAGGGGGCCATTAAACAGCGAATAACTTTTTTCACTGGCAGGAGTTGCTCTTTGCAAAACATACAACATTCCGATGTATATCTTTTTAATCAAGTAAGTAGACAATCTTTAAAAATTGCTGTGGCTCATTAACTTTCAAAAATTAGCTTGAAAGGGATAATTAACTAATATAATTTTCAGGGACTGTGACACACGAGTTGTTTACAGCAGATGACTGCCTGAGGGACGGCCGAGGCTTGTACCCACACGCCGACGGATTAGCGCATCTTCATTCCAGCCGACATCCGCAAATTACTCACAAGGTACTTTTGTCACGTTTTATTGAAAGTGAAACAATGTGCACTGACAGTTTAAATAAAAAAGGTTATTTTAAAGAATGTTTCCACTTCAGGAAGGAAAAAAAACGTCTTAAGGGCAGCCTGTTTAGGTTTA
Source organism: Arapaima gigas (assembly GCA_900497675.1). Taxonomy (NCBI): domain Eukaryota; kingdom Metazoa; phylum Chordata; class Actinopteri; order Osteoglossiformes; family Osteoglossidae; genus Arapaima; species Arapaima gigas. The sequence continues at coordinate 669,607 of UFQX01005256.1, read as the reverse complement.
GAAGCCTGCGTGCCTCAGCAGGCTCACACGGCACGCATCACCTTCTGTCCCAGTTTGACCCGCACCACCATTGTTTTCACCCGTATTCATCTCGATTCCTTGACCACCGTTTAACTCGGCCCTACCGATTTGTAAAAAGTGATTTGAAGCACGTACAAGTATGCAATGAGATAAATGCTGTCTTCACCCATTAAATCACCATCGACAGGCAGTTAAGTATAAAGTTTGGATACTATGAAATTTTAAAGTTGGGAAAAAGTGCACGTCTGCTTTTTAGTCAATCACAGGAATACATTTAAAAATATGCTGCAGGCTAACTTACGGATTGTTTCAGAGTTGTCTTTCGCAGTGACTGTTAACCCTTAACATTACTGCACAAACAAGCACTACTGCAACCAGTTCAATGAATCTTGATCTTAGGACTAAGAAATCTAGCATAACATCTTTAAAACAGCAGTACAGACAATATGAAATGCACAATGTCATTATTTGAACCAAGTCAAAACACAGGGAGAAACATCTATTCTTCTTTCCACCAGTTCTTCGTCTTCTTTGGTCTCACGTCGTTTACTTGAATCCTCCTCGTGTTCAGAAGAGTTGCAACCTTTGTTTGACTGGGGCGTTTGTTTCCCATGATGTTGCTTTTCTGTCCTTCCTCTCTTCTGGAGGACACCCTTTCCTTGCTGTTCATCACTGGCACTACTGGTTTCGTGGACTTCGTCTGCATTTCAATGAACCCCTCGTGCTTCCTCTTGGGCACAAACTGAAGAGCCTCTCCCCACGTGCCGCCGTTTTTTAACGTCAGTAAAATACGGATCATCTGGTCCAGAGTCAGGTTTTTGCTGCCTACATCCCACTGGAGAAAATTATCCAGGGGGAGGCAAGCAGTGGCGAGCTGAAGGCGCTTGGCATTGGCCAAGGAGAGGCCTGTGTGGATGCATTTATCAACTATGGAGCCGATGATGTAGACCTTGTTGTGATCAAATGACTTGAGCACGTTGCGGGAGTCCGCCGTCAGGTACACAAGTTGACTGGGTGGAAATAAGTCCATGTAATGCTGGCTAGTGGCTGTGATAAGGAGGCGGTCCCACTGGGTGGCCCCATAACGTTTTAGCAGCTCACGTTGGTAGTTTCCACCAGGCTCCAGATTGCAGAAGTGCAGGTGGAAGGGGTCAGGAGAGCGGCGATTCCAACCCTCGCTCTCTATTAACTGAGAGATGGCGCTCGCCATGTCCTGCCGCGACATGTTCTGCTCGTAGCTCATGTCAAACACCAGCGGCTGGCCAAAGCGCATGGCCTGCGCCGCCCTCCAGTTGTTCATTGTGTCCATGGAGCGATTCCAGAATTTCAGCAGGAAAGTGTTATTCTGGGGCCTTTTACTGCTGTCGCCTTCCTCATCCAGGTCTTCCTCTGCGGCACTTTGTTTGCTGAGCAGCTGTGCCTCCTTATCCCTCCTCTTTCTTTCCTTCTTTTCCTTTACAGTTTTCTTATGGTGTTCTTTCAATGCCAGGTATTTAAGGTACTTCTTCTTCGAGGACTTGGTCTCCAATTTTCCCACCGTTTCCAGTTCCTCGTCGCTTATCTGCTCTGGAACCAGCTTTCCTGCCAGCCGCCACATGTCTACAAGCTCTCGGATGTTCTCCAGGTGAGTGGGTTCTGCCTTCTCTTCGCCAGCATCACCAGCCTCCACTTCTTTTCCTTCCTGAACCTGTTGTGACTTCATCACGGTCTTCCAGATGTCCAGGTCTAGCTTCTCAGAGGCTAGGTCACTGGTCTGAGTGGCCTCTTTTCTCAGTTGCAAGGTGGTGCAGAACATTTGTTTGTGGCAAGGCAAGTAGGGGTACAGGAATGACTGGAACCATCGTCCCTGTTTACCTGTCTGCGCTGCTGTCTGAGGAGAGCAGACACTCCACAGTGCAGTCAGTACCCGGGGCTTAAAGAACCGCATTGTTGTGGCAAGTCTCCTAGGACGACAGCAGAAAGGAAATAAGGGAATGAAAATGTTATTAGACGTGTATATACTTAATACATGTCGGCAATTTAAAACCCTGATCGCGCCTTCACGTCAGCTAAGATCAGACACCTCGCCTATAATATATTTCGTTACTTTTTTTATCTTTATATTTACTTAATGTGCTTCTTGTCTGTTACTTCGCAGCAGTAAAAACCTACCTTAAATCACTGTCTTTCAAGTTTAGCAGGACAGTTCAGCAGCATGGTGCGCACGCACGCGCGATCTCCGGAAGGTCGCGCCGGATATGCGTGTAGCGAGCTGCTCCCGTCGTGGGGAAACACGGTCTCGCCTAGGATCAGTTCCGGAATCGCGCGGGGAGGTTTGGGCAGATCCTCACCTGATGCCCGGTCCTGCTGATGTTTCAATATAGAAATTACTTTTAATTTTTTATTTTTTTTTAAATACAGTGACGTGTTTCTAGCTATTGTTACATAAGCAATTTTTGATTATTTTAAAAAGTTGATATTTCTTCTTTAGATTGCCCGCGTCTTGGATATGATTAAACTGACGTTCATAGCGGTTATATTTAACTAATTTAAGCTTTTAGTTTTTGAGATAAAACAAACAAGAAATTCCTGAACACGCTGCAGTCTGGGTTACCTTGTGACTGTAAAGAAATGTCAATTTTACTGCCAACACCTGTAAATATTCCGGCCCAGGCCTCCTCACCGTGCCATACCATTTACACTGCTGCGCACTAAGAATTTCTTCTCCATTTCTTTTGTTCAAAATGCCAAACTGCTTCTGTATAACTGAGAACTGTAGTACAAAACGATCCAAATCTATATAGTTTAATATCATACGTTGCTTTGGAGTAAATCCTCAGTTAATTGAATAAATGTATGAATGTAAATGTCAGAGAAATAAATATAAATTATGCAGTAAATATAAATGCAGGAACAAAGCGACAACAAAACTCAGTTGTGCAAGTGGTCATTTTAATGCTTTTATTCAAGTGGACAAAGGTTTTATTTCAAATGGTTCAGGTCAGCATGTATCACATATAAAGTACATATGTGCCACTTTGGAATACCCCAAACTATCCCGCGGGTCATAAGTCCTTTTCCGTCACGGCTGCGGCGGGTCCCGGCCCGGCCTGCCCTGGCTTCTGCTCCTGGTGACAATGTCGAAGGGGACGGCCGGAGCTTTGGCTTTAACCGCTTTGCTGAAGAAGCGGCACAGAGAGGCCATGCAGGCGGCAGGCGCGGCGTCGTGGCACTGGGTCCCGGCAGACAGCTGGGGGCAGTCGGATTTCAGAGACCCCACCGGCCGGTTCAGGGGCTTACAGCTCAAAACCCACTTCTTGGCGTTGGCTTTCAGCCATTCGCGGCTTTCTGGACCCAAGGGCTGGTGCCAAGGGCTGTGGTAAGAATCCACAAAAGCAACTGCACACACCCGCCGCTGAACCTCCCACGGGCGCCGTGCCAGTAAGTCAACAAAGGCGACGCCTCCGTAACCGTGCGCAACCACAGTAATGTTCTTAGCTGCACAACTGGAGAGGAGGAGGTCCCAGACTACCCTCGCATGGTCCTCCGGAGAGCTGCTGTCGTTGGGGTTCATCAGCAACACCTCCCAGGCCTCTGCTAGGGCCCATCTCACGTACGGGATCTGGCTGCCTCTCTCCAGACCCTCTCTGGCAATCACTGTCCAACTCCATTGTCCGCAACGCACCGTCCCCCTGTCCTGGATCAGAACCATCAGGTTTCCCCGGCCCTCCAGTGCCTTTGGACTCATGAAGATCAGGTTCTTACCCTGCAAGTCTGACTCCCCACAGGGAAGGGACACTTTCTCTAGGCAGTACTGTTCCTCCAGGACATTATGCACGTGCTGGGTGATGTATCTCCCCAGGACCTGGTGCTGCTGCTGCGTTTCCAAGATGTCCCCTCTCCTATAGCGGAAAACAAAGGGCTCCTGCGTGTCCACGTGGCACAGTCGACCCTCCACGTTGAATCGATACGGGAAGCCGGGGAGCGAAGGGACGTTTCTCTGTGGCCCTGTACACTCCATCCTGGAAGGAAAAGCGCGTTGGTCACAAAGTGAACGTGGACCAGCTCGTGTTACCATTGGCGGGCAGCGCAAGTCGTCCCCCTCAGGTGACAAGTCAGGGCTGTAGGTGGGTGCAAACCACTAGATAACATTCATTCAAACTCACTGGGGGAAAAGCTGCCACCCTGAATAATAAACTAAACACATGTCACAGGTGCCACACCGAATATTGTGTAAAAATGCCTTCTCATGGTCCCGACCTTAAGGTAAACTCGGCACCGAGGAGTTTACTACAGTAAAAGCTCAGCCGGGACAGGTACAGGCCACAGCCTGGTGAGAAGGAGTGTCTAGCAGACAGGTTGTTTATAAAGTCCCCCCGTAAGTTCCAGCTGATCCGCTGTCTGCAAAACGGGAAGAGAAGCTGTTTTTCGCTCCGAGCGGCGCTGCGCTCCCGGCCCCCCAGTTCAAACAACGCGGCCGGCGGGGAGACTTACTGACGCCCGCCGGTGTTTCCACATTTGTCCACAGCTTCTTCTTCAGTCGTCGTCGTCGTCTGCAAATCTTACGTATGTCGCAGTTTCGGTGGCCACGGGGAACAGGCGAGTCCGACGGCGGACCCCCCCTGCCGAACCGTCTTTCTGTGCGGACTTCCAGGGAGGGACGGCGGACTAAGCCGAGATTCAGTGGAAGCGGCTCAAGTGCGACGAGTTTGGAGACCATAAGAGATAACACAGCAGGGATACTAAAAAATATAAAGGAAATATACACAACTGAGTGTTTAAAAAGACGTTTCGAATACTTTGTAACGATTTTATGGGTTAAGTACTGATTTAAGTGAGGAACGAGTAAATCTCGGATTTTCACAGCATCAGGTGCGAAAGTTGAGGGTCAGATCGCTGTTTCACCACCATAATCCAGTGTTTCCCCAATTCATACAGAGATCACTGGTATATCGGACACTTGTCGCCGTTCTTTCCCCTCCTCACCATCCCAGCGCAGCGATTTACAGACGCACTTCCAACTTTTCCGCGTTTCATCTTTATTTGCCTTTTAAAACACTTGACATGTTCTTCTTTTCGCTGTCCGTTCGATACACTTTAGTACTTTATTCCTGTCTAAAACCTCCTGCGATTAAATGCCGAATAGTTTTTCACTAGTAAATAAATACTTTGCAATAAAAGGACAGTATTGTTACTGGGTGTTTTGGGTGTTTCTGCCAACAAGGGGCGCCGGCAGTTTGAACTGTTTGTGCGGTTAAATATCAAGATTTAACGCTGCTTAAAAAAAAGCAAATAAAAAAAAAATTATTGAGCTGAAAAGTTACTACAGTAATTTATTAAAACCGTAAAAATCTACCTTGGCTGAAACGCAACCACTTAACTGTTAAAGTAGAAACCAAGGTTTTAATAGTGCTTCGATATTCGTGTGTTTTGTGTCTTGCTGAAATGAACTTTTGCTTATGCTGCTCTGCGCCGCTTTGGAGAAAAGCGTTTTCCAGATCAACAAATATAAACGTCATAAACCAATAGTATATATTATAAGCAGGAGCTTGGCTCGTTTGTGCGGAACGTTCATTCACACTTCAGTTTGCACTTCGGGACAATTTCACAGCAGCACCGGATGTGCGGGAACATGGGGTATGGCGACCTTGCATTAAACTTGTAAACATGAATATAGATTCACCGGTCACATCCCGTTGTGTCTTTCGACTGTGGTAGATTTTAGAGGGTGAAACAAATATAAACCGACATTTTGTCTTAATAGAAACAGAGGCTTTTGTGAAATTTAAAGCTATGAATGTTTTAGTGAAGTCGACATGGTGTGGGCTGAGCTGCAGGACTGTGACATGTGGAGGTAAGAGCTCTACTAGCTCTCTCAATGGTGGTCAGCAAAACATACCAACTGATCATTGTATGTTGAAGAACAAGTGCCCTTTAACTGTCTGTTACAGGTCTCCTCCAGAACTGCCTCAGTGTAACTCCATTCCGACTGAAGACCTACCAGCACCCTCCGGACTACTCTGGTGAGCAGCCAGTGTCCATGTTCACTGCACTGGACTGGACCGTCTAGTCTTCAGAGGGAATGTTGCTCATAATCGACTTGCACTCACCTCCAGGCGAACTGAAAGACTGTTATGTAGCTATCGTGAATAGTAAGTGCTGCCTTAAGGCTGCAGCTCTGGTCACTGTTCCTTATTCTACGTTCTTATTTACAATGTGCCACAAATGCTGCTGCCAGGAAACCAGAAAGCACGGGTTTGTGCACAAGGCATCCAGGTTCACAGGAGGGAGGGACTTGTCTGTCAGCCTGGTCTCTGGGAGCCGCTCAGTGGAAGAGGGAAAGAGCCCATTCCGACGGTGTAGTCAGTCAGTCGAATGCCACCGTTTCTGCACAGCAAGTAGCTGAATGCGAAATTGGTGCCAAGCCCCTGGTCCCCACCATGTTACATTTGACTAACAAACTTTCTGACTATCAAACCAGCACCTGGTTCCAATTGGGGGACACGCTGTATATGTCTATAACATTTGCCATTTTTGTTTTTAATAATTTGCTTGATTTGGTGTTTCAAATTGTCACTGGTTACGCCCGGTTTAGTTGTCCCCTTACAGCTTCGGGGCTGTTTGGATGTGGATTCGAATCCAGCTCACTCTGTCTGTTTATGCCGGTTCTCTCTGTGTCTGCATGGCTCGCCTCCTGGGGCTGTGGTTTCTTACGACAGTCCAAAGACACATGTTTCTAGCCCATTGCGACTATAAGTTGCCCATAATGTGCACATGCGAATGACTGTGTTTGGCTATCCTGTGATGGGCTGGTGACCCGTCCAAGTGTTATTCCCAGTGATGCTGGAATAGGCCCTGCAAACCTGACCAGGAAAAGCTGTTCATGAAAATAGATGGATGGATTTCTCAGAAATGGGCCCGTAATGATGGAACAGGTACTGCAGAGGCCTTTTTAGCTCCTGCGTAACCCTTGATCGGATGTTTAGTTCCTGAGAACGGATGGATGCTGTGTGACAGGCTGGTGTTACTGAACGAGAAACGGCTTTAGTTGTGTTTCCAGTGGGTTATGGTGTGTGTGGTGTGTATTTAGTCATTGCGTTAATCTTGGTTTCCTCAGATGTGGTGATGCCCGAGCGGACAAAGCTCAAGTTTATGGATAAAGTCCCGACCTTAAAAAAGGTCAGACGGGAGATGAAAAGGTTAAAGGATATTTCCGGGCCAGAAAAAAATCTCAACACCTTAACAACAGGACAGTATGGAATTGTGGTGAGTATGCAGAAGTGGAAGCAGGGGGTGTGTTGTGTACCCAGAACATGTTGCAGATAACATGGTGCAAACTGTGGGAAAGTGATGTTGAGAACTTTCTGCTTGAAAATGCAAACATTGTCAGGGGGCGGCTCTGTTTTCAGATAATTCTTTAAGTGTGTGTTGTTGATTATGTATTGCGTGATGTTCTTCCCTGAGATGTCTACACATTCCTCCCTATAAATTTGCAATGCAAATTACACAACACAAGCAGAACAATATTTCCTTTCAGCACTGAATGACCATGAAAATGACCTCTTTTGTGCCAATTTGCCCGGTGTATTTTTTTTTTTTTCTCTTTTCTTTTTTGCTACAGGCCTTGGGTGGAGGCTTTCTGCATTGGGGCCACCTAGAGATGATGAGACTCACAATCAACCGAAGCATAGATTCTCGCACGACATTTGCAATCTGGGGCATCGAGGCCCCGTACAAGCCCATCACGAGCAAAGGGCTCGGTAAGCGCATGGGTGGAGGCAAGGGGGCCATCGACCACTACGTGACACCCGTCCGCTATGGGCGGATCGTGGTAGAGGTTGGTGGGCGCTGTGAGCTTGGCGAAGTGGAAAGGGTCCTCACAGAAGTGGCGAAGAAACTTCCCTTTCCTGCCAAGGTGTGTGTTGTCTTACCGCTTTCCCCCTTTTCACTGCACTGCTCATAAACAGCCTCAGTACACATCATTTATCCAGAGGAAACTTACGACTTGATTAGTCTTCTCTACCCCTTTTTCCTGCATTCTTTATTGTTTCAAATACCTCTGTTTCTTTTTCATTGTAACAGTTAGGATGTTACGATACTGTTGTGTGACAGTTGCTTGTCGGTCACGTGCTACTGTGACGCTGTTAAGACGCTGTGGAATCCTTTGCTCACGCTGGTGGAATTGTTGAGTTTAACTATGTGCTAAAAATTGTATGAGCGTATTACTCAGAGGGCTCTCTTTTCTGTCCCGTGTTACTAGGTGGTCAGCAGGGAGAGCCTGGCTGCTATGCAACAGGAGGAAGCTGAGAAAAAGCTCAACAACCAGAATCCCTGGACGTTCGAACGAGTTGCTGTGTCCAACATGCTGGGTGTTCGCAAAGTGCTAAGTCCAGTGGACCTGCGATACAACGGCCGCTTCGCCGGCAAGTTCCGTGTGCCGGGGCGGGTGTGAGCGTGACTGTTCCTGCAGGGATTCGGGAGCAGCTTTGGGATGCCAGCAGGAAGAACAAGCTTTCACATGCTCCTGTGCTGACTGCAGTGGCAGCAGTTGTGCAATCCGCGTTCGAGTTGGGAATTGAAAGTCGTCCGGCGTTCTCTTGGCTGAAATGTGGATTTTTGTGTCTAGTAACATCTCCCACTGGCTTTGTGGCCATAGCGCTACCACGTCAGTTTATAATCCGAGCTGCTCTTACAGAGACGGTTCATACACCCCTGTGGCTGGAGTCAGTTTGCTGTCGACACATGATGGCTCTTGTACAAGTTAATAAAATGTTTTGATTTGATTTACTTTGATGTCGGTGTGGTGCTGCTGATAATGGTAACGTGGATTTTTACCACGTTTTTAAAGGGCTGGACCTGAGAAATTGTCAAAAAAATTGAATGCAGCTGAAGTTAAGACAGCAGTGTTTCTAAAACAGTTTGGCGTGTTGTCCTTGGAGAAATTTGCACGACGCCTTTCTGATGTTTTCCCCTTGAACAAATGACTTAATCTGAACAGGAAAGTTGCTTTAAACATTATTCGCAGTCAGAGTAGTGTATGTGAACAATTTTGTTCTTGTTACTTTTTGTTGTATTCATCATTTATGTGAGAAGGTTCCAGATTGCGGAGAGCGATACTCTCAAGGGTGAAACGACTTGAGATTACGCAGGATGATAAAACCGGGTGTACAGGATGTGGAAGAGGTGAGCACTGCTTTTGTGTTCGTAGTCATCAGATTAGTTTGCTTTTTTTCATGATCCCAAAGTAGCAGGTTCATTTTGAATATGCAGCTTCTATTTTATTTTTAGCAAATTTATTCATTAGACTCAAAAAACACAGATTGAGCGCATGGAGGCATTGATGCTTCAGCTGTTTTCTGTTTTTAGGAGCTGTGCCACGAGCTGCGCCACGCTGGGCTCTGCAGCGATCGGTAAAAACGCGTTGATGAGACTCCTCAAGATATGACACGTGCAACTTATAATGGCCCCACTGTCTGTCTATCTACCTGTAAGTCCGACCCTTTCGGACGCAACATCTAACAACGACCGTTTCATCTGCCCTGCGATAACACCGGCTGACTACGTTTGTCATTGCCTGCAGTGTTTATCCATGTAATATGTACGTTTATTCATTCAGGAAACACTTTCCTTCTAAGGAACATACCACTCAGACCTGAGAAACATATTTCTCCTGGCAGGCGTGAGTTTTGCAGCACTTTGCAAGTGCGCTGCATATTACACAAGTAGTCACATAAGGAATGGTTTGGCACTACAGTTTGCATATTTAGAAAGATGGAGAAAAGTTTATGTTGCAAGTAGGACATCAGAGCAGAAGTGAGTCCACGAGAGAAATATGTTCCGAGACCTTCTTGAATGCTGCGCTTCTGTGCCAGAGAAGGAGCTCATTCCGCCAGTCTGGACCCGGTGTTAACTGCCGATAAATCGGCCGTTTTAACGTGGGAACTTTCAGCTTACGACAAAGTCGACGCGATGGGGTCATCGGAATGGAACCCTGCCACAAGTTGAGGACCATGTGTAGATGCACACCTGTCTAGGTGTGAAGTGGGAGAATCTTCCGGCAGCTGGGTGCAGGTAGCTTCGCAGAAGAGCAGTCCTTAAACAGAGGGTAAGTAAAGAGACGCCTCCTCTCGTTCACTCTTTCTTTCATGCATCCATAACAAGTAACCGATTGTCTGCAGAGCCGCCGCAGTCTGGAAGCTGCCCAGCAAGCAGAGTGAGGCAGGACACACCCCGGATGTGACGCCAGCCGAGCTGACAATGAGGTACCTGTGTCGAATCCAACACGTTAGCAAAACGACAGCTTTGGCGGATTAGGGAAGGCAGAAAACTGCCACTGTGGTGCGTTCGTACTCCATTAATCCCCTTCTGAACCTCACTGCGCGCCGTACGCATGTCATAACTTCACTTCGTCCGGTTCGTCAGCTGGGTTTAAACCTCCTTTCCTTTATAAATTTCCCTCTATTCGGAACGTTGTGCCGGTTTGCAAAACTTTTTGAATGGGAGTTAACAGCTTCAGGTCGCCTGCAGAGCAGTCTGATAGGTTCCACAGGGGTGTCCGGACATCCCACATTGTTTTGAACTATTGTGCAGGTAAAATTGTATTTTATTTAAAAAAATTTAAATTTTTTTTTGGGAGGGTGAATACTGGTTTGGTTGTGGTTCATGAGGAAGAAATAAATGCAAATCATCTTCTATATTGACCGGCTATTTGAATGGTTGCAGGATCTCTTTCATGTAGCTTTTATCTTATCAGATTCCAACTAAATTCGTGTCAGTGCCAGGAAAAGCGTCACGCTTTTCACGTCCGTGACGTCCCCGGAAACCTCCTGTGGAGACTTTGTGGGGAAGTTTTGCTGGATGCTTAGGAAGGCGCTGCTGGGAAAACTTTGGCACGTATAGCTGACCGTTCGTGACCCCCAGAAGACACGTCAAGGTCGTGTTCCCACGTGTCTCTCAAAGGAGGAGTTGCTGCCAACGTGTTAAAATAGAAAATAGAAGAAGTGAAGCCTCTCCAGTTGTTCACAGCAATGTCGTGTCTCCTAACCCTGATTAGGTTATCTGGAGCCTGTCTTACAAGCGACTGGCACGAGACCACGAAACTGCCCCCTGGGTGGGTTGCCAGTCTATCACAGGCTATCCACACGGACCAGGCAATTGCAGGTGACCCCCGAACCCGAAACACATCTTTACGTGGCGGGATGAAACCCATGTAGATGGGGGAGAACATGCCAAATCCACGCAGCCTGAGCTAGATTCACACTCGCACCCGACCGGCCCAGGCGCCGCGAGGCGGCCGGAGCACGACTCACTGAGTTCTCTCCCTTTTGCTTAATTCTGTCTAAAGCCTGTTCTCCTCGTCTGAGGTGCAACTGCGAGACGTCCAAAGGTCACGGTTGTTTGGTCTGACGTTAAATAGGACGTGTCCGACAAACTTTCAGAGCGTCGGAGTTTGGCTAATTTTTGTGGTAAGGTCTGGGTTGCGAGAAAGACCACACAGTCTCCAGAAATCTTGTAACGTCTCTCGAGATTAGAATTGTGTTCAAATATGACTGCAGCCCACAGTGTGTTTGAGTGTAGTGGTAGGTGGCTATGAATTGGCCTCTTTGACTACCATGTGCTACACTCTCCAATCAGAAGCAGCATCTCAGCACCGTATGTGGCTAGAAAAACAGGAAACTAAGGTTTTGAAGCGGGAGCTCAACGGAAGTTTACTGCATGCTAGCAGTTTAATAAACCATTATTATGGGGGTCTTTCTAACACTGCAGCCAGCATCTCTAGCCCCCCATGGCCTCCCAAATCCTGTTGTGTCCTTAGGGTGTGAAGTAACCCTACCGCGCGGCGTTTTGATAGATGGGGTGGGGACAATAGATATTTGGATAGAGAAACTGCTTTTAATCACTGCATTATGTTCCAAGTTGCATGTCTGAGATGTGACTGGGCTTCTAAGGGTAGGAGATGTCATTGAGAGCCGGTGACTGAAAAAGGGCCACCGCCGCTTCCCTTCTCACTAATTTCGTGCGTCAAGGGGCAGCTATGACAATAAAAAGAAAATGTGAACCAGCTCTTTGTCTAAGATGCACAAATGTGTTAGAAGCTGATTCACATCCAGTTCGCGTCGATGTCAGAATTGTGTTCTGGGGAAATCTGGTCTTTAGGTTTTACGCCGTTAAGTTACGCTATTTCAGAGCATCGGGAACAATATCAGCAATAGAACCGGAAAGTGAAAAGGACTGAGGAGCATTAATTTTTTTTTTTTAAGTTTAATTTTGATTTAAAATGTATCTGCAAAATGCCTTCACTGTTCAAGGCTTGGAAATGTTCTGTGCTTCATTGCATTTCCGTAAGATCTGCGTCAAAAGATTTCGTGCTGTAGGCTAGCAGACAGAATAATGCTGTGCACGTTTTGGAAAGAAGAAATAATAAGTGGCACAATTCTGTCACTGGCTTTCTGACTTGTGGCAAACCATATTACACATAAGGCAACTTATTGAAAGCGAGCTCGGGGTTTTTTTTTTTTTTTCTGGATCATTATCTACGTACAAATTCTTTTTTTTTTTCAGAAGGTGTCAAATGTCAGACTTTGAATTCAAATTGTGAACTCGAACGTTCTCCAAATGTGACGAGAGTCCCTACGACTTCGTTTCCAAGATCTTAAAGATGAAAGGCTCTGTCAAAACCGCAGGACTGACGGGTTCTGTGTCTAAAAAGTGAATTCAGGAGCTGGAATTAACGGTTCGTATTTGTTTGAAGTGCGTCTTTGTCAGTCTAAAGACATCTGCTTGACTGAATGCCAGATGATGTAGAGCAGGTGGATGGAAGCGCCATCAGGTCAAATACAATTTACAGCAACCAAAGCAAGAGAACGGGAGCGGTTTGTCGGCACCTTTTTCCTCGAACGTGGGGAGGGTGCAGATGCAAGCAGAAAATGGTCTCTGCAGACCCTGAGCCGACCTCGAACCCTGTGCCCACCAGGTGGGGGCTTTTCCCGCTGTGGGAGGAGAAATTATTGAGGATATTTGGGGCGGTTGGGAGCTCCTGAGCTGGGGGGCTGATGGCAGTTAAAAACTGGGGCACCGAACTCTGCACAAGAAACTGGCTCACAAGTTAAACCCCCTGAGATATTCCAGCTGTGGGACTGGAGATCTTTTATTTGCCTTTAAAATATAATTTTTTTTACATCCGTACATGCTTAAGCTTTCCGAAGACATCTTTAAAAGTCACGTAACCTTGTTTTAAAAAAGTCTCAAAAGTGAAACTGAACAAATCGGCGGAATAAATTGCCGTCGTGAAGTTTACAAGGAAGGTTCCAGAAGACGAGAAGCTGCTCAACCTAGAGTACCTTTCCAAGCATTTTCTTTTATTTTTTAGAAGTTGCCCCAACCTGACGTTCTGCCCTTTTAATGCTGATTTCTTAGAAGCAACCAAAATGCCCCTTTCTTAGTCACACCAGCAGTGTTTTTCCAGGGACTCAAACCTGCAACCTTTTGGTCGCAAGTGCTATTTCTTAGACGTTTCTTAAGATTTCAGTCCACGTGAACGTACAGCCTCAGCTGCGCTCTGGCCTTTCCAAGGATAAGACCGAGAAGTTTGGTTTCACTCTCACCAAAACACCCCTAGCGTTCGCTGCAGCTGTATCCAGTCCGTTTGGCAGCGGCGAGTTAAAACTGTGAGTCTTGCCGCCGCAGAGACTTTCGTCGGGCGTAATCGGAGGTGTCGTCGTTGAAGATGCGGTCCATGGTGGAGAGGAGCGAGGCTCTGATGGTGCGTCTAAGGCCGCGTGTAGCAAAAACGTAGAGCAGAGGGTTGAGCGCACTCTTTATGTAGACAAGGTACAGCGAGACGTAAGTCCCTATTTTCAAGGGTTTCTCCATGTCTTTCCACTCCGGCTTATTGTTCGACAACTTCATGAGGAAGCGGAAGGTGTAGTAGGGCACCCAGCAGGTGAGGAAGAAGAGCATAGTGAGGAAGAGCACGCGGTAGAGCCTGACAAAGCGCTGTGAGCTGGACGAGCCGGACGGCATGGCCTCCCCGGCCTGCTGTGCTGTAAAAAGCACGACCAGGTTGCTGCACAAGAAGATGAGGAGTGGGAGGAGGAAACCCAGGATGGTCTCGGTGATGAAGAGGCCCTCGCTTGTGTTGGACTGGCTTTCCCAGCACTGGGTCCCGTAGAGCAGGGTGGCTGTGGAGATGTAGGGGGCCGAGAGGGACGTCGCCAGCAGCCAGAGGAAGGCGCACGCGAGCGGGACGGTCCACCAGGCCCGGCGCATGCGGAACCACACAGGTCGCATGAGGCACAGGCAGCGCTCCACCGATATGGCGCAGAGCAGGAAGGCGTTGGCGTAGAGCCCCAGTCCGCGAAGGAACATAATGAAGCGGCACGCCGTCAAGCCGAAGGGCCATTTGTTCTGATGCGCCAGGTAGCCCAGCATCAGCGGCGTCCGCAGCAGCAGCACCAGGTCGGCCAGCGCCAGGTTGACCACGTAGACGCGGAAACTGTTGGTGCTGCGTGTTTCCGTCTTGCTCTTGAGGCAGCCCCCCCGCAGGCCCAGCACCCACACAACCAGGCCATTGAGTGGGATTCCAGTCAGGAAAATGACGACTGTGATCATCATCTGGATCCCCCGACTTGCATCGTTGGTTCCGGAGGTCCCAACAGGATGGGTGGCGTTGAGGAGGATCCTTCCTGGAGTCGCCCACGTAGACATGTAGACGCTAGAGACACGCAGAGTCCCTGAGGCAGGGGTGGGGGGCAGAGGAGGGGAAAAAAATCCATAGACACCACCGATCAGATACGATTCCGTGGCTTTCTTAAGCGCTCGAGATGAATCCGTGACCCTCAGAAGGAGAGTTTACGGCTGAAGATGGTGTGAAACGACGGGAAAGATGGTATGAAATACAAGACGAGAGTTTAGCTGTTACTGGATGAGATACTTAATTTATTTGTAACCGATTCAAATGTAGACAAGTAAGAAAACACGTTAAGCTACTCAGAAACGTCCAGCTTTGTATTAAGTTGTTTTATATCCTTAAATATTTGCCGATAATTTGAATATAATTCAATATATATTCGAGGCACAGGCTGTTACACGGACGAAGAGTATTTAACGTGGGAGAAGGCGGCGTAGAGAAAGACGCGGAGATAAAATACAGTCTTGGTTTTCTGAAGCGGCCGCAAAAAACCACGTAAAACCATGCAAAGCCACGGCTTCTTGTTCTGTAAAACTGGGATGTTTTCTAATCCTCTTCTGCGGTACAGAATTAGACATTTCTGCATTTTGGTTTTGCCCCCTCATTCTACTGACAATATTTCATTTATACTTTTAATACTGCAGCGTGAATAGCATCTGCACTCGTCTCGCAACGTGTTCCCTAGCCAGAGAGCTTGTTTATTCATCCGGATCTTCTCGCTGCTCACAAGGCTGAACTTGCCCACATGCAAGCAACGTGCGTGCACGGAATGGCAGCCGCTCGCTGACCGCGTATGGCGTTCAAGACGAGAAAGATGGGCAGAGGGTCTTACCTGCCGAGGAAGTGGTTTCTACGGGTCGTCTTCTCGGAGGAGCAGAGCGAGTGTGCGGCTTCTGAGTAAGCAAGTTATCTGGCAACAGAGTTGAAAGGAAGAACGGGAGGGGGTGGTGGAGGTGGAGTGGGGGCGGGTAAAGGTGTCATTGCGAGCAAGTAAAATTTGCTGTGTGTTGTCAGTAGTCACTGGACAGGCAAAATGATTCCTTTCAATACGCGTATTTTCTCAAACCACCTGCGGCAGCAGCAGTGACAAGAGCAGGAACCTGGCTTACAGGTTCTGTTCAAACTGTGCAAATACAGCAGCGGAGTAATTCGCCGGCTAAGCATGCGGTTATTTTTCCAGCTAGTTACGGCAATGGACTTGTGAGCAGGAGGATCTCGGCGTAGGTGGCTTGCAAAAGCCAAGCCGAGGCGGCGGACACTCGGACGAAAACGATGAAGCGAAAGGAACCGTGAAAAAGCAGGAGTCGTGCCGATGTCGTGGTGACGCGCGCTTTTCCCCCGGGCTCCACTCACCGGCGGCTGACGGAAAGGCAGAAGCGAGTCACGCGTTTCTTGCCCGTTTTCTTGAAGTGCAGCAGCCGGCGGGGTGCCGAAGCTCATTTTGTGAAAAAAGGCAGAAGTAAGAGCAGCTCACCCCAGTCTTACACGTCCGCCGCTCGATTGCACCACCGCCCACACCTCCCGCAACGGAACACATTCCTTGTTCTGCGGCTGGCTGTAAGGTGGGGAGCGGCTCCCGCCCCGGCTGCTGGAAAGCTGAAAGGTTAGTTTAAAAAAAAAAAAAAAAAGGTTGGCCTGTGTGTTGCCACGTGAAACTGAAGCGAGTTTGTGCTCAGGTGAGACCCCACCCCTCCCCGGCAAGACTGGACACTTAACTGAGTGTTTGCCGATTAAAACAACAAAGCGAATCTGCGCCAACCTGCAGGCTCCCGTCTTCCCGTCCGGCCTGCAATACACCTGGACCGCGGGGCACGTGGTTTCCGTACCGCAAGACAACCACAGCAACTGCAGGTTTCGCAGAAAATGAGGGAACTGGCGAATTTCACGGACTGAAACGAAATGTTAGAACTGGGGATAAACTGGCTGTGGAAAACAAAAGGAAGCAGATTTGCCAGCTGACGCCTTCTTGAAGTGCCGTCACGCGGGTCCAGGACCGTGTGGGACGCGATGCTGGACGAGGAACAGTTTGACGTTGGATGGAAAATAATTCTAAAATGGTTTGCGGAGGCACGTTGCGTACAGCTTACTGTTATTTTCTCACACCTCTTTTCCGCACGGCCTCCCTGTTTGACAGACGCTGTCTTGATTTCTGACCTTCTCCTCCTTGACCGACTGTTTGGCTTTTCTTGTTCATCGGACATTTTAAGATCTGCCCGAACGCGTCGCTGGGAACGTAGCCCGAGCTCCGTGTTTTGGGTCCATCACCCAGGCGAACCAGCGGGGGCCGATCAGACCCCAGGCTGTGCCCACGGCCACGGAAACAGGCCCACCGGTGTTAGTCGTTGTGGCCTGTGCTACCCAGCATGCTCGAGGGCCAATGCAATGACATTCCACCCCCCCCACCATCTACCTCAATGGGGACCCTCCTTGCCCTGCAGCCAGAGTGGCACCAACCCAACAGTTGTTCATACTTCAACTTTCTCCCTGGAGGTCTGTCAGCTCCAGCAGGATGATTTGTGCAGAAGTTTCAGACTGAGAGCTACTTCATGTTGTTTAGAAAGTCTTTGGGAGCTTCTGAGACTTATTGTTGTGTTTGATGGTTTTATCATCTCAACGCTGTGCCTGGAACACAGTAGGAACCTGAACCAAGCTGTAAATGGCTGCACTTTCTGGCAGCTGCCACGAGTTACCCGACCCATCACGCTGTGGGGGGGGGGGGACATGTGCAGCTTCTCCGAGGAACTGGCTAAATTTAAGTTGTGCCCATCCAGAAAGTGGATATGAAACAAGCCGTACAGCTGCCTAGTAAGAGCTGAAACCAGGGAGTCGGAGACGGAGGAGCGAAACGGGAAAAAATACACGGAGTGCGAATTACTGAGCCAGTGGTTTAGTGACAAAACGGCTGCGAAGTAAGAAGGCGATGAAACCTGATGGAAAAGCTCCTTCTCCTCAGCCAAGTTTGTCAGTGGATGTGTAAAGCAGTCATAAAGAGGGTGAATCACCGCTTTTCTATGCTCCTACAGGTCATTTTATGACACATTAAGCAACATCGCATTCACCTTGGTCCCCAGGGCTTCCAGAAGGTGATACTGGCACACTTTTTGGCCTTGAGGGAAAACAACATTAACTGGTGGAATTTACAATCCGTGAAAAAACTCAAGGCGACATGACACAAAATATATCCCCCAACTTAAATTCTTGACCACAAAATCGTGGGTAACTCATTTGAAGGGATGAAAAGTGTCTTAAATGTTCTAAGAAAAGTAACAGACAGTAGACTGTGGATCAGATCAGCTGAAGGTGATAAGTACTTTATACTGGCTGAGGTTCCTTCCACAACTTAGACGTCCTGCGTCTGAAACCCGGCAGCTTCCTGACCTCTGGCTCTTGCTCTGTGCAGGTGAACATAGAAGGATCAGTGCAAACAGCTGGCAGAGACGGTGGAGCGAGAGGTGGTCAGTCCCGATGCCTTCGGGGGCCTGGTGGTGGGGATGTGAGGGAGGGTCTGCTGTGATGATACAAGCTTTTCTGATGCAGACTGTTGTAGACCAGGAAGCCTGTGAGCAGCAGCTCGCGTCCTTCTGCAGCGAAGTCATCTCCTTAGTCCTGCTGACACGGCCCCTCTCCCCCCCCCTGCAGGCCACAGCCGTGATTGTTACTTAAGCCGAATTCAACCGATAAAACGTGCAGCTCATATAGTCAAACGTAAGCTGCTACAAGGAGAAATATTATTCTTTTTTATGCTATTGTCTCTATTTGTTTATCGCATATTTATCTCACTTGAAAATCCCTGCTTTTAAAATCTCGAGTTTTTTCTGTTTTTATCTTGGAGGTTCTTGCGGCTTTATGTAGTGAACACTGCGGTTATACTGCGGTAAAGAACACGTTTATTTGACCAGTTAACAGAAGATACGCTTTAAAATGAAAGAACGGCTACAGTTAAAAACTACTGGCATATGAAACCTCAGTTACTTCTTGCACAGTCGTCTTAACAAGAGTCCACCTGTGTCCAGCCACAGTTCCTCAACAGATCCACGTACCCCTGCGTGAGGAACGTCTGCTTCTCTAATTTCTTTTTTTATTTGGTTGCAGCGCTAGAACATCCAGAGGCTGCAGCTCCATCTACGTGCAGAGAGGGGCTGAGGGTCACAGGTATGACCATAAAACACTGTCGAGTAAATTCCAGAACTGTGGTCAAATGTTGATTTTTTTTCAAGCGGGAGGAAGTCGAACACTTCAGACATCCACACACTCGCGGAAGGAACCTCAGCTGTAGAGCGGAGCTTTAAAATACGTTTCTCTGCTAAGTGTGTCGGGGCCGACGTTCCAACACCTCATCGAACGGGGGGTTCGGGTTGTGGTTTAACGGCAACGTAGAAGGTGAGTGATAAAACTTCACGTTGAAGGTCTTTTGAGCGGTTGAGGGAACTTCTTGCCACTAAGCGTGTGTCTGGGCGCAGTCCCAGAAGAGGTGCATCAAAGTGCCAGGAGCCGCTTTGCACTTAAATCGCCTCTGTGTTTTCCTGGAACATTCCGGGAGATTCTCTGGATGAGGCTGAAGTTTCAACTTGTTTCAGGCAATCGCAGCGAGACCCGAGAATACTTGAAAAGACCTTCTGGAGGTCTCTGAATGAGACCGGGCAAGACTTTAGCTGTTCATTTAAACCTGGGCTGTGTGGGAAGGTGTTGAGGCACAGGTGAATGGAGACCTCCACTCCCGCAGAGAAAACGTTTGGGGAAGCTGCTGCTTTTTCGTGAGACACACCTTGCGCAACTATCATTATGCATTTGAAATGGGTTTTAAGCTCATTGGAACACAGGCTTGTTTGTGTTCCATTAGCTGACTTCATAAAAATGACCCTCAAGCAATTGAGAAAACCGCAAATGTGGAAGTTGCGAAACGCCAGCAGGGTTTCCATATAACTGATGCTAAAAAAGCAGTTTACGGGGGAAAAAAAAAAATTGAGAATCCGCATCGGCGTCGGTTCAGTCGTGCAGTTTATTCGAGCTGCTGCGTGGTGTCCTGGCCAGAGCTGAAACACCTAGTTTCGGTGCACAGCGGAGCAGCAGCTGGGCAGCCCGGATAGGACCATAATCCCGGGGCCTGCTTTCGGACCCCCTGAGGTTCATTTTTCTCCCTCCCTCTCGGTTGGTAATTTTCATTTTTACTACTATATTGCAGTCCTTACATGTAGTTACTAAACGTATGGCTAAGGTTTTATCCCTATCAGTTTACTGTATGTCTAATATATCTTCTTCTCCCAGGTCTCCTGACCTTCTGCTGTATAAAAATCAACTGAATCATATGAGGAACATAGTGAACGTTGCTGAATTAAAAGCGAAACAATAACCGTGTTCGTCGACATGTATTTCAACATCATCTGCAGTCAAACGAAACCTGTGCAGAGATGCTTCATGCTGTCAGAGGCAGAAGGGAACAAGGGACGTTTGTTTGTCTTGCTGTGGGTTTTCTTAAGTGATCTTAATCTGCTTTATTTTCTTGAGCCTTTTGGTGAGATTACTGTAAGCATGGCTCCCTGCCACCCCCCCCCAGCCCCCCCGGCCCGCACTGCGGCTGAAATAGGCCTGAGGCTGTTTTGGTCTTACGGCACGTTTCGGTGAGCATGTCGAGCTTCTCCTCTGAACGCTTCGGTACGAGGAACCGGTTTCCTCACAGCAGTGGTGAAATGTGCCCAGATGATTTTGTGCAGAAAACTTCTGCAGAAAGAGTGCGGTGAACTATCGTTTTCACCATAGTGACCACACCTTTGTCTAAGATTCTTCCCGTTTTCCAAAGCACCTTTAAACAACGTTTGCATAATGCATCCGATGACCGGAAGCGGAGGAGAGCAAACGTTCTATAACGTGTTCAAATTCCGATCGTAGCGGCCGAAGCTGCAAAAGGCCGAAAGAAGGAAGGCGATTTCGTTTAAAGTGCGCCGAACACGTCGCCATGTGCAGCCTTGCCAAGAAGCAGGGGGGTAAGTCAGGATGCCCCGCGGGTGGGAGGCCAGTCCGTTGCAGGGTGGTCACTCGTTCACCCACTGCAGACCGTGCGGACTCACCGTTTCACTTGAAACGTGTGTTTGGACTGCGGGCGTAATCCGTGTGACTGCGGAGCTCGTATTTTTGCACAAGCTTTTGTGCGCTGGCATCTCTTGCACAATTTTTGTTTCTTTTTTTTTTTTTTTTTTTTTACATCAGCTGTAGTCCATGCAGCTCCAGACCCACAAAGTGCTGAATTTCAGGAACCGAATGTAAGAGAAAGTCACACTTTAACACTTTGGTTATTGCAGCCTTTGGTTCTTGAATATAACGTATCAGCAGTTCAACTTTCACGTTCTGCACTGCAGACGGTGGGAAACTGCGTTATTTTAATATGGTGTTAATGTTTTTTTCTTTTCTTTTGCTTTGCATTGAGTTGTGCCTGAAGAAGCGTGGGAAAACCGGCTTTTTACCTACGGCAGGTCGGTCTGGAGGCGTCTTACAGGTATCTCTCTGGCACGTTCACTGGCAAACTGAGGGTAGTATTACCTGGATGATTCGGGTAATTCCGTGACTTAGTATTAATTCGGTTCATTTGCTCCGGCTGGTTCAGAGTACAGCACCACAGGCTCTTCACCATAGAACTGTGACCAACCGCGTGGTTCTGGATCCATTTCTGTAACCATTACGCCTCCTAATTCCTTGGATTTGCTAGTCAAATGCACTATATCTACTAAGCTCTCGTTTGTTTTTTATTCACAGCTTTGTTCAAGCCACAAATGTGAAATTTGGCTATCGGGTATTTATCCAAAACAGAAAGTCTCCAAAAGAGCGACTCTGTTTACAAAATGTAATCTGACACAACTTGAGTACTGATGTCACTTGCAGCACGTAGTAGTTTAACACACAGGTTGTACGTTACCAGCATCTCACTGATGCTTTTTCCTTCTCACACACACACCGCACATGTCCTACACCGTGGTTCCATAACTTGGGGGTCACGAGCCACACTAGGGGTCCCCAGAGTTTCCAGTGGGGTCATCTGACAAATTGGACATCAGGGGTGTTTGAAAAGTGTGCAATGAAGTGTGTGAGTGAATTACTTGGTAGTATTGCTGCAGGTTTGGTTTAACACCCTCCCTTGGCATACAAGTTTTGACAGGAGCCCCCAACCCCACCGTCTGAAATCGACCTTAAAGAGTTGGCATATAAATGTGGTGGGGGCCCTGGTATGTGAACAGGAGAACTAAGGACCCCCTGGGAAAAAGGTCTGGGAACCAGTGCTCTACACACACAGCGATGCTTTGAAAGGTGGTAAAGTTTGTTTTATAATTTGCTGTTACTCACCGTTTGGTTCATGTTGCCCCCAGTCAGTTTGACCAGAGTGAAGAACCGCTGGACCGTGTGAAGGGACTCGCCATCGCAGTTCTCAAAACGGGCGACGCGTGACGCACGTTCTTCGAAATTCTCTCTGTTTCTCTGCGCAAGTCTGCGCTGCGACGGCTCAAACTCCATAAATAACGAAGATATAAAAAGCGGACCTCACCACTGAAAGCCTTTTGCAATTTCAGACATGTTTCCATTTCGGAATGACTGTGCTGACCTCCAGACGGCCAGTTTACACATATCTCACACATACACTCACTGGTCTAATGCCACATGATATTGTTAGATCAATCTGACGTTGGACATGTTAAAAATACTTGGGTTTTTACAGGCTTTTGACTCATCCTGTATAATCTGTACAAAGTGAATCTGTGAAAAGAAATTTTACATCACACACACAGCTTTCCACACGTGGAGAGTGACGTAAGGATAATAAAGAGTTTGTTCTTTTTGGGCCTGGGTGATGCTGGGTGTCTCGGCTAGTGGTTCCCTAATGTATTGTTTGGTTAGATTGTGTTGCCCCTCCTGTTTACTAACAGTTATAATGAATGGTTTAAGTTAAAGTCGGCATTAGAAGGGTGACATGCTGGGGCAGCGCCTGCGCTGTTCGGCTCAAGCTTTGAATGCAGCTCGGTCTGTGTGGTTTGCATTTTTTTTCCGTGTCTGTGTGGACTTTGGCTTTTTCTCACAGTCCAAAGACATGCATTTCAGGTTAACCGGTTACTCTTAATAGCGTGTGAGGATGAGTGTGTGTGGCCGCCTTGTGATGGACTGCCAGGTTGTTTCACAGGCTGGGGTCCAGTGGGCCCGGGTTCTGTTGTGATCGGCACCGAGATAAAGCCATCAGCAATAATGGATAAATGGATGTAACGCAGAGAACAAGTCAGTTTCACCTTAAAAGCTCCTCTCCTTTCTTGCAAGCCCAAATCCTGCAACATTCAGTATCCTTCCATGAAACACTTTACAGGGATGTCCTGTTTCTCTCTACTTTGCTTACAAGTCTCCGAATCACAGTGACAACTTGCCGGCTGCATAAATGGCCAAATCACTGAAAGTAGCTTTAAATCAAAGTCCCACAGTGAACGACCCCTTAGACTAAGACATCAAACCAAAAAAGGTAAAGAAAAAAATCAGTCCTGAAAAGTGTATAAGTAGTAAAGCAGAAGTATATTTTTATGTGGGTTCTGTCGTTATGATCATCTGTCACATCTATATCTGGAGTGACTCAGTAGAAGGGGGAGTAGAACTGAGAGCGTTGCTGCCCCCCAGTGGACAAAAACAGCGACCTTTTGTTTTCCTCTCGTTTTTCAGCATGTAGCTGCAGGGGGCAGAAAACATGTACGAAATACCTTCCTAGAGGTCGGGAAGCTAAAATGACCGATGTGATTTTCTGTCAGAGCTGCAGTGGTTCCAGCTGCTGGTAGCAGCTTTGCTTCTTCGGTTTGGTGATGCAGGTAGTGCTGCTGCCTCACAGCACCCGGGCTCTGCAGGTATAGGTTCAAGTCCAGCTCTGCCTGGGTGGTGCCTGTGTGTGAGAGGCTGCCCTGTGATGTGGGGTCAGGGGGTGTCGCCCTGACCGACTCACTGTAACTCCCCCCAACCGAGCTTCTTCAATAAACCCCACCGGATCCCGTTTAATGGCAGTGAGTGACATGCAATACGTCTCTGTCGGCTGTGAGTATCGGTGATGGTTGAATCTGACGTAATATATTTATGGGTTTACGCTCTACGTAATTAGACATTTTTTCCAATTATTGTTCAGGACTCTTAAGAAAGAATAACAACTGTGCGTTCGTATGGAATTAACATTTATTTATAAAGTTCAATATGCTTATCAATAAGATGCTGATCCAGACAGATCCAGATGTTACAGCATCCCGTCCAGAGGTGGGCAAAGCGGTCAAAAGCCATACTGAAGTACAAGTACACGTGCAAACACTTTGAATAAAACTGAAAGAAATTTAAACAACCACATTTTGCCAATGGACTACTCAAGTATCAAGTTGCTTTCATTCACATTAGGCTTTTAACTATTATTTATTGCAAGCAAACAGCTTCAATATACGCTTTTACTCATTCAAAAATGTATTTTTCCCCCTAAATCTGCTCTGCCAATAACATTGCATATTATCAGTTAGACAAATAGTACAAATACAGTACAGTAAATGATGGAACACTATTTGCTAGGTAAAAATATTTACATGTTCACACATATTTATGAGCCAGTTTGCCCGGGGGAACTTACAGTCAGGCTGGCGTACGAATATTTGTCGATTTACACAGCCGAGTCATTTTTACTTGAGAAGGTTCTACAGGGATTTGACCCCACGTCCTTTAATTGGAAGGCAGTTGGTTTAACCGCTGCAGTTCCCCGAAAGAAAATTACATCATTTTTTAGCACAGATCTTAAACCAAAGCGGTTTGCAGCGGCGAGGAGTTTTATTCAAGCAGACAAACCGAAGGTCATTGCTGTACTGCCAACTGTCCCATAACAGGAAAAACAAAGACACAAATAACCGCTATTTAAGTATCTAACAAATAAAGTCAGTTCAGATGCTCAAAATGCGAAAAAAAGGTAAACCTGTACAGGATTATTCTCCAAACTCTCTTTTCACGCCGGTTCGTCTCACGGTGATGCAGCTACACGTCCAGAAAACGTCAAATGTTGCATGTAGGACATCGAAATAAGCCTGAAATCCACAAATGTAACCAGTTCACCGCAGCCCCCAGTAGGGAGTCAAACTTACCTATTTAAGTGGCGGTTGACGGACATTCCGGGCTGAAAAAAAAAACTTTATTAGTGGAGAGTTAAAAAAAAACCCGAGAAGAGGAAAAAGTGATGTTTCTCAGGCTGGATATGGATTTCACACACAGAGGCCGAGATGTTCAGCAGACCTTCAGCTGGTGTCGTCTGACCTGATGGTGGAGCTGCGCTGGTGCGGCTTCTGGGCTGGACGCCCCGCGCATGCGCAGATCGCCCGTTCCAGCCCCATATATTTGCCCGGCGTATTGAGAACCGGGGCAAAAAAAAACGGGAAAAAACTCGTGAGCTTTACTGTAAAACAGGGGGGGTGTATTCAGTTTTTCAGAGCTACACTCAAAATGAGGCTCAAACAAAACGGCAAACGCATACATAATATATACAGCGCTTATTTTAAAAAAGGGGGGAGAAAGTATTCGCCCCCTCGGACTTTTTCGTATTTGAGCCACAGTGGATTTGATTCGGCTTTTTGACACTGATCGCCGGAAAAAAAAACAAAAAACAAAAAAGACTCTTAAATGCGAAAGTGGCAACAAACGTCCATAAGTTCATCTAAACTCAATTCAATTATTAAACACGAAATAATTCGCCGATATTTGTACGCGCGTGTGGAAACAGCACTTTTTAAGGGAAACAGATAATTCATGAAAAAGGGAAAATGACCCCCCGGAGACTTAAAATCCAGACCCTCGAGCTGTTAACCATTAATGACGTCCGTCGTCGAACCTGTGAAGCAGGAACCGAGGGAAACTGTGGATGAAGAACGAGGCGCCGAACCGAACAACCTTCTAAGCGCCTCTTGAGACGTGAGGAGGGCGGAGGGGGTCTGATCTCGGACCCGAGCCCACCGTTTCAGGAGCTGGACGCATCAGACGGACTCACACCCCCCTCCTCATGGGAAAACAGGGTGCGGCTGTTCGCGTGTGGTCGGTGGCAGGGTGGGGGCTGACGGCTGGTTAACGCCTCCATCCCGAAACTGAACCCGGCGTCATTCTGATAGATAGAAACGTGTGTAACCGGTTTATAACCGCGTTCCTACTCGCGCTTCAACTGCGGGGGTCCTCCAATACCGCCGCCCTGTCACTCAGATCCGGCGCGCGAGGGTCACCGACGTCTTCGGTTCCACGGCCTCGTCCGCCCCGCCCGCTCTTGGCGCCAACAGCCGGACCCCCACGCGGAGCCCGAGCGCACGTGCGCGGCGCTTGTTTGCGCGCGGTTGCCGGGAGCCGCTTCCGTTCTTCGCTATGAGACGAGGGAATTTTTCACTCGCGTTTTTCGGTCAACTGTTGGCCACCGTTGTATTGATCTCAAATGTCACCGTGGTCTAGTCAGAAGGAGACTAGTTTTCAGTTTAGCATAAATCCATTAGTAATTGTAATCGGTGACAAGAAAAAAAAAAATCAGTGACACTACTTTTACTGATCATGGGCAGGAGAGCCACGTGCTGGGAAGTGCAGAGAAGACCTTCTGTGTCCTGCAGTTGGACCAGAAGAGCAGGGACATCCACAGCTTCTGCAACCTGTCACAAAAGACCCCCCCCTCCTGCCCCGGACAGGGCCGCGGGCAGAAAGCATCCAACGGCCTTTCGGGGGGGCCTTTCTGCGTGGACACGGCCTGCCCCCCCCCCCCTCCACTGGCCGAAGTCCAAATTTATTTATTTCCAGTCTATCAGTGTCAGACATCTGCACACATACAAAAAAAAAATATTCCAGATACTTGCAGGAAACAGTTGTCTTTCACTCTCTCTATCCACCCCCCAACCCACCCCCTTTCTGCGTGCCGCTCCCCATGTGCTTTACTGCTCGCTCATCTCTGCCCACACCGATTTCTCTGAAATCCCAGTTAAATATAGACGTACGAGAAGCTCTCTGCAAACAGCGAAACTTCTGATCTGACTACAGGTACAATGACTGCTTGGTGACATGCCAAGGGCAGCCGGGGCGGCGGCATCTGCAAGGATCCACTGTAAAAAACGAGAGTCTGACCCCCGCTAGGTGCTCCTACACAGCGAGAGTACAAATGAAGACATTTTAAAAGGACAAAACAACTCCCCGACACCCATTCGAGCCCGGCCGACGGCCTGAAAATGGCCTGAAACTAAAACGTCGCGCCGCTCATTTGCATTCACAACCAAAAGAGATTAATGTCAGCAGGAGATATTGAGGAAAAACTGATAATAGTCTGTGAGTCTCTACGTTTTTGGTATTTTCCACCCTCTGAGCAAATTCCCCTCCGTCATATATAGACCGGAGTTTGCTGGGGGGGGAGGTCCAGGTTTCTCTAGAATACACATAGAGGCAGATGCGCACACACAGCTCAGACACAGCTCAGACGCACACCAAAGTGTGTCGCACCTCCAGATGTGCTGTTACACACCAGCGCAGCCGTGCCGAGAGTCACACGCACCGCGGCAGACGCAGGCAGACGCGCTCCACCTTTTCCGTCGGGAAGCAGCTTACGTCGCAAGCAGAGAGAAGCGGGCGTAAAGTGTCCCACTGAACACGAATCCATCCCACGTGTAACGGGGATTCGGATGAAGTGCTGCCGTGTGTTGCACACAAAGAGTCAAAAGATAGCGGCTACAAAAGAGGAAATGACATGTAAAGCTACACATCCTACACACGTCGGAATATTTCCACAGAAACTCTTTTCGAGTATTTTTTTTTCTTGTGCATGCATAACAAATTGATGTTTTTGTTAAAAGGTGAAGCCAGAGACTGAGTCCGGCTATGATCTACCTCAAAACCCTATGCTGGAGTGGCAAAATAATACTTTGGGGAAACGTTTCTCATGACACCAGGATTTTGAGACATGCCTGCACTTCTGTGCTGAACATTGTACACATTTACAAAATACTGCTATAAATGGGGACTGTTGCTTAATAAACATCGCCGACCTAAGCTGTAAGATCTCCTCAAGTCTCAGTGCTGAAAATATTCCTCGTGTGACGTGTGTCCCAGTCAGTCGAACGGAAATCGGTGGCGGATGGAGTTGTGGCACAAAGTGACTTTCAGTCACATACAGTTTAAGTTCCCAGAATTTACATTCATCATATTTTTTTCTAACTGTTGAATGTCTCTCTCTTCTATTATTTGTTACACTGTATGTATATAGTACATATTATATTTTCAAACGCATGGAGGCAAATTACAAGAAGGATTTATACAAATAAAATGAATTGTTTGTAATCGAACCGCTTCTGCAAATGAGCAGCTGTGCAAACCGGTGACATTATAAGGACTGTTTGAGAAAGTAATGCAGATGCTGCAGAATTGCTATTAAATCAGGGTGTTATTTTTTTCTTAGCACCTGGGCTGGATGGGTGTGGGATCGAATCCAGCTCCGTCTCGGCGAAGTTTGCATGTTCTCCCTGTGTCTGTTTAGGTTTCCTCCCACGGCCCAGAAACACGTGTTTCGGGTTAAATGGACACTCCAAAATCTGTACACGTGTGGCCACCCTGTGGTGGACTGGTGCCTAACCTGCAACACTTTTCAGTCTTACCCCGTTATCTCGTCCCCCCCCCCCAGCACACTATCTTGCTAACCTCACTTCTCGCTCTGGCCGTGTGTGGAATACCTCACTGGCTATGCAATTCTACCCTGTTATGCTGCCACTCGCTGCTACTAATGGCTGCTGATGCTACGTTAATGATCTAGTGTGGGTGAAGGCCTGGGAGTTTGATGGTACTACTCAGCATTTACAGCTCCTAGGATTGTGCTCTTCTGAACTGAGACCGATGTTGACAATCCAGGGATCTAATGGTCCCACTCTTCCAGCACAGGGGCCCCAAGTGCTGCTATTACCAAAGGGACCTTCTCTCTCAGTCCCTGGTATTTCTCCAGCTTCTCATACTCCTTCTTCCTGATGTAGTAACATTCCTATACTGCAGTAGTATATACTCTATATATTCCTAGTGCTGCACCTGCCTACCTCCCAGGATAGGAGTGAGAAGCGAGCCAGGTGAGCTCGGACGTCGCCTGGATCACAGCGTCCGGCTCGAAGGAACTAGAATACTTCCATGGTAAGTGGGCTACTGGGATGAATTGCAGATAAACAAGATCCATATATGTACCTGAATACACCAGACAGACAAAATCCTCTGAAGTCACCCAGCTTCTCTGTCACCAAAAATGTATGCTGGCTGGATGCGGACGATGTACTGAGGTCAGACTGTATACATTTAAGCTTCCGCTTTAAGCGTGTGTTTGTTCCTACTCTTTTACTTTGACCACTTTAACTACTGTGATGTAACTGACATTAAACGAAGTAACTAGCAGTAAACAAATCCACCAGAGACAAGGTAATGTGCTCAGGGCAGAGAACTAGGACCGGTACTTTCATACTTGTTTGTATTTCGTACAATAATCACATCCCACCTCTTCTCTTACGGTTTATTTCCCTACAGCTCATTTCGTCTGTTTTTTCCATGTTCATTTTCTGAATCTTCTGATCATGTGTCATCTGTCTTTAGCACCGACTGCATTTAACTGCTTTTATCCGCCTCTGGACCCTACCACACGCTACACAGATCTTCCCATCCGGGCCCATATTCTGTGTGCTCTTCTTCCCGCCATCAAGAAGCAAGTTGTGTCTGACTTGCCAAACCCTTCCCCGTGTGTCTCCACCTCCTCCATTTCTCCGGAATCAGCTTCTATCCCGATCTCTCTGCGACTCCGAAAATGTAGATCGTCCTCTCCTGCGATCGCCTGCTTATCAGGTTCGACTCTATAGGCGTAAACAAGCAGTCTGGGTTTCGAAAATCACATCAGCATCTAGAACTCCGTGCCACTTGTGAAATGTGCTTATTCTGAGAATCCGATACACGAAACCATCTGAGTTTAAATCTAAATAATACAAATGAAAAGACTGAAAATGCTGTTTTGAAAGATCTTTTAAAAAATCCACAAAGAAGCTCACTTGACCCCAGCACAAAGACGACTGACACCGTCATTCAGACTATTAATATCACTGTAAGTATCCTTTCTGCAACTGTCTGTATCTCCTCCCGGAAACGTGAACCTGGGTCAGCGGGGTGGGTAAGGTTAATAGAACCCGAGTCCGAATATTTCCGCAACCCTTCCGTGCTCTAAGGGTGAACGGCTGGCCGTCTCTTCCACGACCGGAATGAAATCCACGTCGTTCCGTCTGGATGCAAGACTCGAAAACGCAGGCGTGGCTTCCGTTTCGGCCCTGGTACAGGCTTTGCTGGGAACGCCTCCTATGTCGCTGGGCAGTTTTCCACAAACATCAGAATTTCTCCTTCTCTAGCCTCTCCAAGCTCCTTCCACATGTGCAATTTTCTACCTGAAACCGCTGCTCCCAAAGACTTTTTGGCTTGTCTGCACCCTTCTGCTAAATGTGGAGTTGTTCACATTAGCAACGGCCCAAGACCCCCTTCTTCAACCCAACAGCATCTTCTGCTCCGGTACCCGCTCTATCAACTCGACAGGCACCAGCAACCCTCCAACAACAGCTCCTTGAAGAAGCTTCCATAAGAAGATCCTTTCTCTAACTGTTACTTCTCACTTCCACATGCATTACTGCCTTATGCAATCTAGTAAATGAACGTGACACATTAGCAATTTTTATTGAATCAACAGTCTAGTTGAGGAAATGAAAGGGCCACAGAGAAGGAGAATCTGAAGAAGTCGTGGGTGGGATTCCAGTTCATCAACTAATAAAACCCAGGGAAGAGTTTGCTTGTTAAAGGTGACCGTCGCCATGACCATGACCATCACATGCAGCAGTGGTCCAAACGCTCTACCTGCTGCGGTCGTTGTGCATGGAATTTACCCGGCCCGTTCTGGTAGAATCACAAAGCCACAGCACTGAGTCATTTCTCATTGCTGAAAGACGCATGAAAGAGGGGAGGTCCCAGGGCTTTGGAAATTCACAGCCCCCCCCCCCCCCCCCCCCCCCCCCCCCCCCCCCCCCCC
>UFQX01005256.1:611904-630162 GCA_900497675.1 Arapaima gigas | reverse complement strand
GGGGGGGGGGGGGGGGGGGGGGGGTCACTATAATAAATATTACACCTCCATCCATCTATTATCATTAACTGTTCTGTAATGAATAAAAATACTTTGTCAAACTCTTCTTGTTAATACATTTATTAACTTTCAGATAAATTAAAATGGAAGCTAAAATTCCCTTGAAACAAAAATTCCTAGTCGGTACAAATTCCTATTAAATGCCACTTGTAAACCAGTCAGTCCCTTTAGCAGCTGCAGTGTTTCTCATCTTGTTAACAATCAAAAGCGCTGAAGAACATCAGACAAGAGTTTCCCGCTGCAGCCGTTACCGCCATTACTGCCTCTTTCTGTTTCATTCCTTTCTCTTGCTGGGGTGTGCTGACAGTCTCTGGTCCGCTGCTGCCACCGGCTGGCTGCAGGGCTGTGTGTTGGTACCACGCTGGACCTGTTGAACTGGTGTGCAAACGGTGTGCTCTGTGTCTTTTCTCAGGCGTACTGGCGCTCCTGTGCTGCCCTCCTGGGACAAGTGCTTAAGAATGCCTTTAAAGAAGACTTCAGTGTGGAACTGCTGAGGAGTCCAGAGATACCAGGTACTACATGTGACCAGTCTCAGGAGACATACTTGACTCACACGTGTGAAGGTGTTTATTTATCAGGGAGAAATAGCTGCTGGTTACAGTGAAAGTCTTTTTCTCTCTTCCTTGTTTCTTCAGTGTTATCAGGAGCATTTTGTTGTGATTTGGTCCTGGACAGTCGGTTAGACCAGTGGGTTCCTTCTGAAGTGAGTTCCAATGTTGGTTGTAGCTATATCATATGCAAAACTAAAAAGAAACGCATTCATCCACTCCTTATGGGATATAAGGTATATTGTAACCTCCTATACTATTTTTCCTCGAATGGCCTCTGCTCCAGGAAGAGCTTCGTTCTTTAACGCGTGATGCCCATCAGCTGATGCAGCAGAACTTGCCTTGGGAACCGCTTGAAGTTTTGCCTTCATTTGCAATGGAAGTCTTCTCTCACAGCAGGTATTTTACTTGACCTCTGTCTTAACATTCCGTGCTGGGTTTGTCCACGTCCCCCTGACTGTTAAACTGAGAGTGCCAAGCCCCCATCATTCATGTGCCTTCCAGAAGGGGCTCACACATGCATATCATCTCCTCAATATTTCTTTGCAGCTATAAACAGAAAGAGGTGGAGGAAAGAGCAGCAGAGAGCGCCAATGGTTTAGTGACACTGTACAGGTGGGAACGTGCACCTGCCTCCTCTCACACACTACGCAGCCACACACCGCGTAGTACACACTTCAACCAACCAGCAGCTATTAATACGAATGTGATTAATTTAATGTTATGAGGCTTTTCCCTTTACTTTAATGATCCAAGTACACATATTCCTTAATACTAGATTTGTAATAATAAAATTTTATTATGAAAAGTCATATTGAGTTGCAGTGCTGTTTTACAATCTATTATAATTTTATAACAGATTGAAATAGATTAAAACAAATACATATAGAAAAACCTGGGAAATTGTGTTTCTTGTCTCAGTCATGAAATTTAGAATAAAGTGCAGATGAAGAGTGTATCCCTTTAGTGCGGTGTATGTTGTACAGGTTACTGTTGACTTCCTTCCTGTGTTCTGCAGGTGTGGAGACTACGTGTTTCTGAGTGGGGCTCCTCTGGTGGCCAGGACAGGACTGTGCTCCCAGTTTGAAGTAACTGCGATTCATAACCTGGCTCAGACACACCTGGGGCTGCATCGTCGGGCACAGGGTCTCTCTCTTCCTGTGCAGCTCGAGGTATGCCTGTTGACATATGTACAGAAATGTAACTGCACTGTAAGCATAGGAATGGTTGCAGTGCTGGTCAAACGTGCGAGTACACATTGGCAACCCTGAATAAACTGGACGGAGAAGTCAAAGAACAACAGCAAGTGTCCTACATGGCTGGAAAATGAAGAAATGGTGCCTCTTTTCCTCATCAATATTGTTAATGAAATTGCTTGTCAAAAAAAAAGTGTTCAAACTTTTGACTGGTGCTGCAACAGAATACGAAGAGTAATTGTTATTATTATATTTTCATTTCATCTGTTTTTTACTCTGGTTTTCAGTTATGTCCTGTTTTGAATCAGATATGCATAACTGAATATTTTGTAAAAATGAGTTTCGTGACCTTGTCTGCTGGTGTCCTAGGCCCACCACACAGTGTGGAGGAAGCTCAGGAAGAGAGCTGAACGACTGGTATGACAATATTTTCACCAACTTAGCGTGCATTATAGTTTAAGTAGCAACTTGACTATTTATACAGTACAAGTATCCCCCCTGTACTGTCAGGATTACGCGTAATCGGCCCGTAAGGAGAAACCTTGTGATTTGCGCAGGGCGGTTACTCAACACGAAAAATCCGTGTCACATTTGACCTTAATTTGGTAAATGGTGTTAAATAACTTCACTTGTATACACAAAGACTGATAAGTGAAAGAATCATATCTTAAGGGTTACCTGTAGTATATTTTTATGGAAGCCATTGAGGTTAAAGATGGCAGGAACCAATTTGCTCACAGTGTTACCATCTTCTACCTGTTGACCTTTGTCTTCCATTCTACTCCGTTCTGCCGCTGTCCATTGCACCCAAAAGCGTCATCTGTAGCTTTCCTAACACTGTGCTCTGTACGTGTTTAGGTGGAGATACGCCCTGCCTGTGCCTCTGATGCCAAGCCCTCAGTCCCCGATGTTTCAGCGGTGCATTCGGGCGCTAAAGAACAGTAAAATCCAAGGCGTTTCCCCTCTCACAGCAGCGACCTGTGAGATTGAGAGAGGCGCTGAATTTAACCTCCATTTTTCCCCTGTATGTACATATGCCCACAGGAACATTCTTAAATGAACTTTGTATTATTTTGGTCAATACATGTTATATAAAATAAACCGTGATCATTTCTGTTCTTCTGGGGGTACCTTGGAAAGATGGTTCACAAATGTACAGTACAAAAAAAGCTGTTATGATGATGTTCCTCACTCACACGATTGAACTGTTTCTGTTTGGTTTTGTCAGGCAAGGGAAGATAGGCCTTGTTGTACTTTGTTGTGTGTGGGGACAGGAGGGAGCTGGGGCAGCTGAGACAGTCGTGTAATGAACAGGTGCGGCAGAGAGAGACCGTGAGTCTTCACGCAGTTGCCGCAGTGTCCGAGAAAGACTGTCAACACCCATCATTATTAAGAAACTTGGAATACTAAGATTTAAAACATGAATTTTTCCTCCCCTGTTTGCTAGACCCAAGTTTTTCTTGTGAACAACTGTTTTAACTTAGATCTGTCAGCAGGGTGTTGGTTGCTCTTTGCAGAGAAATTTGCAAAAAGCTATTGTTTTTTCCAAAGTTTCACTTTGTACAGGTGACCTCTGCTTTCTGACAGTTTTATAGCATGTCATTTAACGCGGCTCATGAAAGTCTTTTCAGTTCAAGTACCAGTGTCTGTGCAGTCGGTCAATACCTGTATTTTATTAGCCGCGACACTAAAGTCAGTATTTGGCCAAAGCAGCTCTGAAAGGAGTCACACTATGTCCTTTTTGGTAAGTCTTAAAATTTTTCAGGTATTTGATAGACCTTCTTGGCAGATTTACTGTCGTTCTATTAAACTGGGAATTGCTTGCGGGCAGCAGTTTATAAATCTTTCCACAGATTGTTAGTCAGTTCTTTGAAAGGGTCACTTTCTTATGGTGAAGTTCCTGTAGCGTAGCTCGATCACAAAGTCGCCGTGATGCGCAGTGCACAAGACCTCCACCGCACCTTAACACTTCATTCCTCGGGTGACATTCAGGACAACTGTGAGGCGGTTGGATTCAGTGATGAAGTTATTGCTATAGAGCTGACAACGTTTTCACTTCCAGCTGGTTGTTGAAATTGGGAACCCAGGGAAGAAGCCTTATTGTTGAAAAGGCCGCTGTTCAAAAGGGAATCGACTTGAGAGACTGGCAAAGAAAAGTTGAAAATACACCTGTCTTTGTCATTAACTTGCCTAATGCGAAGGGCAACGAATCATTCATAAAAGCCACTGTAATGAGTGTTCCTTTGCTGTCCTGCTTCCCAGTATTTATCCTCCGTGATCAAATCTTTTTCATTAAGCCTGGAAAGATGTGAAATACACTTAAGGTGCGGAAGCAAAAAAGTCGCAGACAAAAAAAGAGAGACATTAAGGGGAGGGATATGATAAATAGATAACAAGGTAAGGACATCAGAAATATGACACAACGGGGAAAAAACAACTGTGCCTCAAATTTGAAACCACCCTTTCTTGACCAGCTGTAAGCAATGTCATAAACCTTGTTTGAGATACCAAGAAGCTCCTTCGATATCGAGGTAGATGCCCAGAGGAACAAGTGGCACCTCGCTGCCTAACAGACATGACCGACAGTTTGTAGATTGACAATCCCATTTTTCAGCGCGTTTCATAACTGACCCCGGACCACCAGTGACTTGCTGTCATCTACGGCTAATCCTGTACGGAACTATCGGAAAACAGTGTGTGAACAACCAGAATGTGTCTCTGGCCGGGAGGCAGGATAAGGTTTAAGGCAGCGGTTTAGACGGTGACGTCCGGTAACAAAAAATGCGAGTATCGGATATGGTTTTGGGTTTAAATACACGCAGAAAAGGTCTACCTCAATTGATCCGTTTGCTTGTATTACAAGTTGTTCATGAAGTGCTTCTTAAGGTTACGTCATTCGACTTGAAAGTGTTCAGAAATGATACGACCTGAAAATGTGCACCAAAGTCCTAGTTTTATATTTGCTCAGTCAAATGAACAGTGCGCTTCAAAACCTACATTAATGGCACATTTGAAATAATGCTGGACAAGTCCAGAATGTTCCGAGCGGATTCGAAAAGGAAAATAAGTTCATAAACACAAAGAAAGGTGGGCCTTTATTTGTCTGACCCCTTTGTGCAAAGTGACGCGGAGATTTACACAGCAGCGTCTTCTGACGGGATCAGCACCGTCTTCAAGACTCCCCAGCGGTGCCAGGGTTTCGACCTGGCAACCTTCCGATGGTGATACTGAATTTACCGAGGGTTAAGCTCCTAAGTGTGTTTCTAGGTTGCTTGCTTATTTTTATGGCTTACATTTTAAGTCATTTTTCTTATAGTTGTCTGATTTTGTGTGGATGAAAGATGAAGTTTGGTGATGTTCGGTATCTAAAGACATTAAAATAACTTGTGGTCACAAGCTGTACTGTCCCGCTGTACAGCGCTACTCGGACACAATGTACCCTGTAATAATAATACAAATAAAAATAAAAATAATAATCGACCGCGGGTTCCAGCGCGGGAGGCGGGGCTATGTGGACACAACAGGTACTTTAAACGGTATTTTCGGGGTGTGTTTATTCTGCGCGAGAGCCGAGCTGCGGCGCGCGCTGCACGTGTGTCGCCCGACCGTCCGTCCGTCCGTTTGTCAGTGTCCGCCTGTCTGTGTCTGTCTGTCAGTGTCTGTCTGTCAGTGTCTGTCAGTATGGAGCTGCTGCTGCTCTGCGCGGTCCTCACACTCATCCACAGTAAGTCAGCGCTGTGCTCCTGTTGAATGTCCCGCTGGTTCTCATGAAGTCTTAACCTTCTCGGCGGTCAACGTGACAGGACGCTTATTTATAAAGGGACACTTGGTGGGAGCTTTACCTCTGGTTATATGTGGTGTATATGGGTTTTAACTCTGGTTATATGTGGTGTATATGAGCTTTAACTCTGGTTATATGTGGTGTATATGGGCTTTACCTCTGGTTATATGTGGTGTATATGAGCTTTAACTCTGGTTAGGTGTGGTGTATATGGGTTTTAACTGGTTATGTGTGGTGTATATGGGCTTTAACTCTGGGTATATGTGGTGTATATGGGTTTTAACTCTGGTTATATGTGGTGTATATGAGCTTTAACTCTGGTTATATGTGGTGTATATGGGTTTTACCTCTGGTTATATGTGGTGTATATGAGCTTTAACTCTGGTTATATGTGGTGTATATGGGCTTTACCTCTGGTTGTATGTGGTGTATATGAGCTTTAACTCTGGTTATATGTGGTGTATATGGGTTTTAACTCTGGTTATATGTGGTGTATATGGGTTTTAACTGGATATATGTGGTGTATGTGGGCTTTAGCTCTGACCGCAACAGAGTTTCTGTATTAGTACCAGTTGTGGTGTCATGCTTATCTTAACAGTATGAGATTGGATCTTCTAACTTTTCTCACATTTCAAGTTGTGTCTAGATACATCGGGGGGGCCAAGAAGCCTATCAGATTATGCAAGTAGTGGAAACTGTCTTTACAGTGTTTAGAAATATTTAGCTTCAAAGACTGATAAGATCTGGAAGTTCAAAAGGTTTTTCTGAACCTTCTGAAGAAGGTTTTCAACTGCCTTTTACTGCAGTTGAAAATGATCACATGTTTGTTTGATGTTGATCATAACCCGCGACTGAACCCATCGATAATGCGGGACTCGGACGAAACCAGATCTGAACTGAGCGCAGACATGTGACAAGTGATCAGAGTGAAGATCTCGCTGTCATCCCACCATCAGATGGTCGGACTCTCTGGACGGTGTGTTTAGACAGCCGCAGGCTTACAGTGAGAGGACCAGTGTGGGGCAAACCCATTGTAGCTGCCGGTGTGCCTGTTCCAGCCCTGTCACCTGTAGGTGGGTCCACTGGTGACATTCTGCGCACACTGTTGCAGAGCAGTTTTGCGCGATGGTGTAAATTCACTAAAGCAGATGCAGGTCGTACCTGTCGCTCAAGCTACAACAACCAAAGCTGCCCAAGTGACCGTGTATGTGCTGGTGCAGCTGTAAGCCTTTCGTCTTTCTGTTGTTAATATTCATACCTAACAGTCTAACAAAGTGACATACAGGGTTGCCCTACTTACAGTTATTTCCCCTTTACAGTTACTACAGCTGCAGTGGGAAGTTGGACCCACGTTTTTGTGCTGCACCTGTATGATAACCCCAGGCAGTGTAAATGTACCATGCATTAAACTGTGTTGCACCTACGGTGAAGTGTAAACGCTTTGAATGGGTTTAGAATTTTCCCGTCCCTCAGCTACTAATACCAATGGAGCGGTGCGAACGGGTAACCAATACTTCTGATTCAGTTCCCTACTAAATTGTTCAGCAGTGAAGCTCTGGTATATTCGTGATGGCAAGTAGAAAATCCCAGTGTATGGTGTTGGGTTTGCCAGTGTACATTGTGAAGATGTGTTTAAGTTTGTCTATACAGCGTGCAGCCGCCAGCGAACAGAAGGAGCTATTAAGCAGTGATGGATGTGATGTCCAGCAGGCAGGGCCTATTGTGTGGGAGGGCGATGTATGGGTCTTTTCTTATTCTATAAATCGCGTCCTGGATCATCACTCCTCAGTGCAGACACATCTAACTGTTTAAACTTTCTGTCTTTTTCTCACGCTGGCGCACAACGGTTGATCGTTTAAATTGGCATCTGATGCACAGCTTGTTAAAGGGGTTTATCAGACAGCAGTCGAGTGACTGAGAACCACGTCTCTGTCTGGTCAGTACTATAGCGGCAGTAGAAAGTCTCAAGGACGCTTCGAGAGGCTGTGAAAACAATCCGTTATTTCTGTAGGTCCCTTGCAATTGTGGCACTGAAGATACTGGTTCTGTGCATCTCGACTACCAGTGGCTTGGAGGAACTGCTGAGACGACATTTTATGTGGCTTCCTGTAGGATCATTTTGATATGTCAGCAGAATGGCATATCCTCAGTCTACTTCCTTAACAAGCGGTATTTCGTGTTGTGACAAATTGTTCATCTGCCTGTGAATTTGTTTTCCAGTATGAAAGTGCTGGTCAGACGACGATTCCTTTTAGGCCGCATTCCTACTTGAGAACCATCCTTGCACTTTTGTGGCCATTTCTTTACATTGAATCTATGCGGGCCTTTTGTTTTGTTTTGCTTCTAAGTATACTTCAGATATACATGCATAATTGGGATCTGTGGCAGAAGTTGGGGTTTGGAAACAGTAGAAGATTAAGAGCTGCAGGCTGGGTTTGTACGCTGTTGTGATTTCTCCTGGATTAATACTGGCCTTTTCTCAAGGCCCAGATGGGTATCCGATGACACAAACACAGTATTCCTTCTCCACAGCCGGGGCGACACAATGGGCATCGTGGAGGCAGAGGGGCGATAGGAGCGTTTCCTCACACAATGGCCCTCAGAAGAGGCGCCTGCACCCGTCCAGCACACAGCTCTTCAGAGGGGGAGGGCGGCGATAAAACCTACAGCACAAGGACAAGTAGGACACACAGCTGCAGCTTTAAAGATAAAATAATCTGATGCAGAATAGAGGAGAATCTAAACAAAGTTTTCAGGTCCGATTTGGTCTCGCGCGGGGATTTTCAGTTACGTTTCGTTTGCTAGATGTTCGCTCCGTGTGAAAATTCACAGCTTGCAGTTCAACATAACATTCAACTTCGGTGGCGCTTTAAGTCGTCGCTTTTGCGATTCCGTCGGTGGAAATTGTAATACTGAGGCTATAGAGTTTAAAGGGCCCTGTAGACTGTTGAACGGGGCCGCTTTTTCTTCTCGTTTCGTTCGAGACACGGAAAATATTATTTGAAACTAAACATCTGTCGTGTTCCAGCAGTGTCGGATGTTTCTATCCTTCGATCAAACGATTATAAATAGGAAGTTAAAACACTCGAGGGGAAGGCAGCAGTAACTGCCAAGTATTTGTAAGGAAGCAGTTCTGCAGTTTATAGCTACAAATAGCACATGCTTGACAGTGAAAATGGTGGAAGAAATGTAAGTAGTGGGACCTGATGCATAACCGTGTATTTAAATAAACCGAGAAGGGCGTACGAATAGGTACTGCGATTAAAATGTACCAGCTGGAATGGATTGCCGATCTAGAAAGGACATTAAAAACCTGCTAAAATACCTGCTGTAAGAGTTCTATTATTTACATGTGACCTTGCAGTAGCTAACATTGTGCTGGCCAGGATCGGCGCCTTGCCATTTCCACTGATGCACCTCTTGCTATCCCCCATCTCCTTCGCTGCTATGGCTGGTATTTCCTGTAGGACAGGAAGTCATTATTGTGATAAGATGGTTATAACTGACCAGTGAGTACAGAGGAAGGGCTGTTCCTACTTCATCTTCCTGTCCGAATGGTAGAGAACAAAAACTACTGATACCAATTCGACTGCTTGTCCCCTGCTAATTCATGGGTTAATATTAGGGTATCTATACACAGAACATTAAATGAATATACAGTATAAAACTGGCATATACTGTATCAAATATACCGCGGATTACACCTGGTTAAGGGCTTGTCGGCAGAAATACAGTGGGGACTATGGAAAGCCCTAGAATGTCTTTCTGGGACTGTACTATTAACAGTTGTCCTGAGTTGATATTCTCAGCCGAAATCCATTTTTGTTTTTACTTTTGTGGAATGATTATTGCTAGAGGCGTAGTCGTTCTGTGCAAAAGACCTGTTTCCCTCTCCGCAGGCCCCAGTGTTGTTCTTGTGACCGTGAGCACAAGAAAACCAAAAGTCGAAGTCCAGGAGAATGAAGGTGAGACTGAAAGGAGAAAGGTGGTACAGCCAGCTTCTTGGGGACTAATAAGCCGTCTTTCCGCCTGGGACTAGGGTCAATCCCCAGACTGAACCCCAGAAAGCCTCCACTCTTAGTTCAGACACAGTAAGGATTTTTCTGGCGGTTTAAGGCCTTATCAAAACATTGTTGCTTAAGAAAACTCTGGATCTAATGCTTAGGCTCCCGGTCTTAGGCTGAGGTTCTTGAGTTTCATTGCTGTCTTGTTACAGTCTTAAATGTCATTTCTATGAAGCTTCATCTCGTTTTCGCTTTTGTCCCTTCGACTTTGTCAGATGCAACACTGTCCTGTGAATTCAAGACTGAGAAAGACACTTTACCTCGCATTGAGTGGAAGAAGAAGGGCAAGGATGTGTCTTTTGTCTACTACAACAGCGATTTCAT
The DNA here is from genome assembly GCA_900497675.1 of Arapaima gigas. NCBI lineage: Eukaryota > Metazoa > Chordata > Actinopteri > Osteoglossiformes > Osteoglossidae > Arapaima > Arapaima gigas. The sequence continues at coordinate 620,189 of UFQX01005256.1, read as the reverse complement.
AGGTAACAGATGGACATATAGTCACTGTTTTGAGGGCAGTACTGCTGAGGGTTTGCATCTCCGTCTGGAGCACCAGGGGCACTTTGGCAGAACATGTAAACAGCTGAAGTAGATTAAATCAAATAAAATCATGAGTGGTTTTAAATTAAATTCAAATATGTTTTCCCTAAGGGGCAAAAAGGAAAACAACACACCACACAGTCCAAAACAAACAAGCCAGTCTGTGGTGCTTGGATCTAATGGTCAGGCTTGGCGGATGCACATTTGTCACTTTTGCATGCGAAACAGCTGGCGCTTGTGTCAGATGATTGAGAAGAGAAAATTACTTATATATATATATATATATATATATATATAAAAATAAATAAAAATCTGTGTATTGATCTGTCCCCATGATCCTCCAGGGGATTTTGCAGGGCGTGCCAAGATCGAGGGTGCGACAATAACACTGCGAAAAGTGACCTATAAGGACGCAGGCGTGTACCACTGTGAAGTCACTGCATCTCTGGACAAAGTCAAGCTAGGGGAGACCAACGTTACCCTCAGAGTTTTGGGTAGGACTGCCTGCTTCTGTGAGCCTTTAGAAATGTTTTCACACTTTATGTCTTTCTGCTTCCACATCTTGTCGGTATTATTTACTAAATGGCCAAATTTAAAAAGATACCATGTGAATTACAAATTTGAGGTAAATTGAAGTAATGAGGTAAAATGAGGTAAATGAAGCTAAATTTTAAAGCCAAAAACTTTTCAACATAAGTTGTGTGGTTTTCAGAAACACACATATAAGTGTTGGGGGGGGGGGGGTGACACCTACAGGAAAGTGGTTTTATTCTTGGAGATATTAAATATTTGGGATTAACATGTGACATAATTCACTCTGTTTTGATATATTTTCAGTTTACCTTATATCAGCCTGCTGGTTTTGATCAACTGGAACAATCATGACAAATATATTTCTGTCCTAAATGTCCCCTTTGTGGTTCTCTCCAGTGCCCCCTGGGATCCCCCACTGTGAGATTCCAGCCTCTGCCCTGTCAGGGTCCCATGTAGAGCTGCACTGCAAGGACAAGCACAGCGTCCCCCCTGCCACCTACAAGTGGTACAAGGACAACAAATTGTTGAGCACCAGTAAATTGCCCAACATCACATTTACCATCGACTCCAGCACTGGCACCTTGGTAAGAGATGAACACACTTCTACACGACTATATGTGTGTGTGTGTGTGTGTGTGTGTGTGTGTGTGTCTCTCTCTCTCTCTCTCTCTCTCTCTCTCTATATATATATATATATATATATATATATATATATATATATATATATATATAAACAGCTGTTACAAAAAACAAACACTAAATGTACAGTGGGACAAGACAGCTGACAGAAAGCTCTGATGTAATCCACATTTCGTTCTCCATCTCTGCTTGGGGCAGCGGTTTAAATCAGTCTCTCAGGCCAACTCAGGAAAGTACCACTGCGAGGCCTTCAACGGCATAGGAAAACCTAAGACCTGTGAGGGCAAACATATGAAGATCGGTGAGTTACCGTTATGTTGGTTGTATATTTTCAATCAGTTTACGGTAAAATAATGAGCTGCTGTCTCTCCCAGATGACCTGAACACGATACTGATCATTGGCGGAGCAGCAGGGGGTTGCCTAGTCCTCCTCCTGTGTGTCTTGGCAGCTTGTTGCGTGCGCCGGAAGGGCTGCTGCCGAAGTGAGTTGTCATTGTCAACACCGATTTCCGCTCACTTAAAGGAATTCCACAGGAATTGCAGATGTTTAAGGAATAATGTCAGAAACGGCATTTTCTAACTACAGGACGTTAAACTGAAAACAAATGTGATGGTTGTTCCTGACTCAGTACAAATGCTTACCCTTAAAACTTCTCTTAGTCTTTCATGCAGAGCAGTAACTGGACTTGTTTCTGTTTTTACAGAAGGCCACGGCAGAGGACGGTAAACCCCTCACCATGCTGCTTTCAGCCTGTTATCTCACATACACAGTTTGTACAGTTTGGCTGTGATGAAATGAAGCTGAAGATTAGTAAGAAACATGAGGGGGGGATGAATTTGCCTGCTTTTTAAAAAAAGTTCAAGGATCAAGGTTAATTTTAATGCGAAAAACGTAACTGCCCAAGAAATAAACATATTGAAGCCTCTTCGGTTCTTGCAATTAAGGAACAGGTTTTCGTAACGTTTGACTTATTCCTTCAGCATCATTACAGTGAAATTCCTTAAGGTCATCATCTCTTAACTATAATGGGGATCCATGTAATGATCATATTGAAGTCATTTAAAAAAAGGGTTTCTGTGAAGTATAAACTAAACCACTGCTTGTTTTTCTGCAGGGATAACTACAACCCTGCACAAGCTGTAAGTAATAATCTTGTACAATGAAACGGTCATGAAGTTGTTGGTAAGATAACCAGTATGAGGTCTGATTCGGTTTACCGTATTAATGAGCACACAGGAAATTAGCATTTGACATATTTTGACATTTGACTACCTGGCAGCTGAAGTGTTATTCATTGCTGAGAAACGAGAGCTGAATCTGTTGGTTTCCATTCCTCAGACGCAAGACTTCAAACATACCCAGTCTTTCGTGCTGTGAGAAACCGCCGGGTCGACAGTAGAAGAACAAACCGTTGACGGCTGCTCAAGCACAACTCCTCGGACAACTCGCACGCTCTGCGTTGTCTGGTTCTCTCACCGCTGAAGGTTCAAAAGAAGGAAGAGACGACGTGACCCGTTTCCTTCTACTTTGTGATCCCCGAGTTGTGCGAACTGCTCTCAAACACCCTCTAATGGTTAGTCTAAAACAAGCCGTTCGGTACCTACACAACCTGGTCGACTGTCATCGGGAAAAGCACACTGCACACAATTGCGATAAATTTATGGCTAAGCTTTGTCACTTGTAACGCATATGCTATCGATGAAAGTGCTTCCCGAGTGAACGTAAAGATAATGGCAAAAACGTACATACAGGGCAACACTTTTATGACTTTTCACATACCTTCAGCACCGTAACTATCTACTGGTGTATCTTGAGCGTCCGAGCAACTGCTACCATGGAAAATGTTATAATAAATCGAATTGCAATAACAGTTGTTGAGGATTAGATATATTTTCAGTATGTTAAGCGATGTTGCTAAAATAATTGCTGCATAAATGTGTAAATGAATTATAAGGGAGAACTTGTATTTGCTCTGTATGTTTTAATAAAAGTTCTTTTCCTATAATTGTGCTAAGTGTGATGCTGTGTAAGGAGCTCTTTTTGTTGTACTGTTCCATCTCAGCAAAACAACTTAATGTACATCACATTGATAATGTGGATTTCTGCATTTCAGAGCAAACAGATCACTGAGAATGACCACTGTGCACATTTATTAAATCCCTTTATTCGGTAATGAAAAATAATACCTGCACATCAGACAGGAGCTGAGACATTGGATAAAACACTCAAAACACCTTAATATTCAGATAAAGGACAGTATAAAGGTTATACAATTACATATCTCATTTTTGCTTGTTCAGCTTATATGGCAGAGTTTTCAGAAATCTTATCTCACAATGTGAAGGTGTCCAGTTTGAATCCCACTTCTGCTCTAGATCTCCGTCCCGTGATATGTTGAAATGATAAGGTAAGAATAATGGTTGTATGAATGACTTGTCTGAATTGCTGTAAAGTGGATTATTGTCTGAATTGCTGTAAAGTGGATTATTGTCTGAATTGCTCTAAAGTGGATTATTTAATATTCTAAGTTGCCACGGACCAGTATCAGCTATAAGTTACCAATAGTAATTTACCTATTACATTAAAGTCAGTGAAATTATCACAAATGTTCCAGGTTCAAGTAGTTACAACATGAATATTTCAAATGTGAAAATAAACAGACCAGCAAAAACAGTGTTTTATAAAGCCCCTCTTCTCTGGTGGAACATAAGAAACTACTGTTACTGTTACTGAAATTACTCTCCTAGTTGGAAGCGGTTTAATATATAATGGAAAAATAGACTTAAGTTTCCACGTTAGAACATAATACAGTATGTTTTAGCGGACACCTATTTGGCGCAGTGCTAAAACGAAGCGGGACGTCACTTTTATTCAAAGCATAAAACGACAACCGCCATTTAATTATTCAACTGAACAGCGGAAAAAGATCGCAGGGGCTCATGGGATTTGTAGGCCAATTTGTCTTTGCGCCAACAAACTTTTAAATTATTCATGCAGTCACAGCTACGGTTTTTTTTTAAATATATTACCGTCGTTAGTGTCATTTCCCTGAGCGGGATTTCTAACACTGCTAAATATCATTGAGTTGTAATAAAAGGTTCATTTAACATGTTATTTCGCTCTATCCCCTCCCCCTCGTGCCCGATGCGGAGCGTACTGGCGGAGTTTAGCTTTGGAGGGACACTTTACCGTGACCACGATATCGGGATCAAATTTGTGCCGTCATTTATACAGGTACGTGTACAAATATTGCTTTTTAGAGACCGTACAGGTGTACACTATTCAACTCTTGTTTCTGCTCTTCGAAATCTCCACCACAGACAGCACTCTAAACAGCTTTCCGTGCATTTCTTCCCAAGTTCAGTCAGCAAATGGTGCGTTTCATTTACTTATTCACCCAGTCTGTGCGAAAAGTAACATCTTGGCGTATTTCGATAACTGCACACCTCTAGTTCTTTGCCATTTTACTTGGGAAAAGCAAATTTTAAATTTTGCTACAGCTAACAGACCAAGGCAGCTATGCTAGTTGGCTAACTTTAGTAAAATATACTTGTCCGTGTCTCTTTCAGATATGTGTCCTTATATTGTTTTAGCTGTAGCCCAGTTAGTTGTTTTCATCCTCTGGATCGTTTTAACAGCGTTTTGTACAAGTTACTACCGGCTGTCAACGCGAAAGCGCGGACGTTAGCTAGCTGGCTAACATCAACAACACGCTGTAGCTGGATGTCTGGACATCTTGGCTACTTTTTAAAGTTGAAACTGTTTGCCAGTCGTCTTGGGAACAGACGTGTTAACTCTGCATTTAAAGATTATTCCGAAGGAAAGACTGTTTTTTTTTTTTTTTTTTTTACCCGAGGCTGCCGCAGCCACACGCAGAAATGTTTGAGTCGTTCTTGTGGAATAAATGTTGCTCCCTTCGCCAGGATTTCCGGCCTGCTTTACATTACCCGTCTTTTGTTTTGTTTCCGTTTCTACCATTTCCGTTTTAACTTTGCACATTTCAAATAAAGTCCGGTAAACGGAGGGCACCACTTTTCACTAAGTTTACGTCGAATTTTTACTTACTGTTTCCGCACAATGGGTGGAAAAATGTGGGCATTTCTTGCCGAGTCTGCCCACTGTTACAGGGCGCGGTTCTTCCCGTCGCTTAAGTCGTGTTGGCCTCTAAACTTAGTAGTCTTACTGTTTCGTCTTCGTAAAGTGTCGTGAAAATAGACATTTTCCTTTTTGAAAGTCATTTGAATATAAACTGTATTTATTTAACAGTATTTTATGTAAGCAAATGTCACGCGCATACGGCAGGCCTGTACGAGAGCGAGAAGCCTCGGCGTTGCGTGCTTTGCTGGGCGCCCAAGGGAGCCACAAGATGCGGCTCAGTCTGAGGTCTTAGAGCCGGTGGGGCACCCGTTGACCGCCTGTACTGCGCCGCGTTCCCCTAATAACATCAGCAAGGTCAAAGAAATAAACGAAAAGTTTACAGTTGCCCTCTTTTATTTAAATACACCGCCTCAGTGTGTTTGTAGCAGGACATTTGTCACCTGAACTATGACGAAGTACCAAGGTGTTGCTGAATGACACTCGAGTTCAGTTACCTGTAACAAGGTATTCTCTTGGCACGTGAAGAAGCCTGCAATTTTCTGCTTACTATTCATTTGCATTTACTATGACAAATGCTGAATTTTCTCGCACAGTTTCCACTAATGCTCTACCTTCCGTTTGCAGAGATGTCGAAAGGTGAGACGGAGGAGCTGATAGAAATAGAAATTGATGGACAGGATAAACAAGAGTGTATGGAGGATGGGTAAGTGAACCTGTGTACAGGGGCGAGCAGAGCGAAGGCGTCGGCAAACAGATCCGGTTCTGCTGTATTTGTGGCCCGCGCATTGCCGTGCGGGGGGCATTCGGCAGGGGTCTCGCAGCATTTAGGGTGCATAGTTGGATGTGGGTTTAGTCCCTTGTTCGCTCTGCATGCAGTTTGTCTGAGTTTCCTCCTGTACTTCACTTGTCACTTGTTTCAGGCCAGTTAGTGACACTGAATTGCCTGCAGTGTGCACTGCACTGTTGTGTGGATGAGTAGACAGGTGTTAGAATAATGGCACAGTATATTATTGAGTCACCTTGGGAGGAGTCGGCTAAACACAAAGTAACAGTAATAGCATCTCTCCCCCGTAAGCGTGTACTGCATGTACGCAAGTATGTTTGTGTGTATATATGAGGTTTCGATATTCATTTATGGCGTCATGACGCCAACCTTTTAGAAGAATCACGTCTTTATGACATTGTCTCCAGATATACTGATGTGCATGCGTGTGTGTATACATCTTCTAGGATAGAGGAACAGACCATCACAACAGCTGAGTTTGTGACACAAGCCATCGACATCAACGAGCCAATCGGCAACCTCAAGAAGCTTCTGGAGCCTCGCCTCCAGTGCTCACTAGATGGACATGAGATTTGTCTACAGGACATCCAGGTACCTCCTGGCTGTGCTTGGGGAGCTTAAATCTTTTTTTTTTTTTTTTTTTTTGTTAATGTTGTTACGACTTGGGTGTTTCTCTATCTATATGAACTTTCTCCCGCACTCCCTGTCAACAGCTTGACCCTGATCAGAGCCTCTTTGATCAAGGAGTGAAAACAGATGGTACTGTCCAGCTCAGCGTGCAGGTCATCTCCAGACAAGGTAATGTGGTCTCTTAATTATCACAGAATGTATGTACACAGCACCCTACAAAACCTCAACGCTGCAGTTATTCATTCGCAGATATTTAATGTCTTTGCACATAGCTGCAGATTGTTCTTCTGTCTAGGAAAAAGAATGAAAATGGCATTTTATTTGCATCTTTTTCGGTATGTTGGCTCATGCTTCTTGAATTTTTATTTGTAAGTAAAAGTGCCCTTACACCTTGCGTTTAAAGTTTTCCATCATTTCTTACATCACATAAGCTAAAACTCCTGCTATTTTCCTGCACAGGGGTTGAGCCTAAGTTGAACATCCTGGAAATCGTGAAGCCAGTGGAGACAGTGGAGGTGGTGATTGACCCCGATGCTGCCGTAGGGGAAGAGGGCCAGCTGGTGGAGGAGGGCCAGGTCATTACTTTGGACCGTTCCGGAATCACCGATGACACCTCAGAACAGGTGACCCGCTGGGCTGCGGCTCTGGAGGGGTACAGGAAGGAGCAAGTCCGACTGGGCATCCCTTACGGTGAGGAGTTTGCACACATCTCTCAAATTTAGAGGCTGATATACTGCACCTTCTTAAAAAGGAAGAAAATGGGGCCACACACAATGGAGATGATGGCACTGTATTTTTATTAGTTTTATATTTTTATTCACTATTTTTTTAATGGAGAAATGTGATATGGAATATCAACTGTCTTATCACACTTTCACTGGTCAATTTTACCTAGTTTGGTCTGTGTAGTGAATTTTACAGCTCACATGGTTTTTCTTGAAAGTGTCCAAAACATTTTCTTAATGCAGAAGAAAGACGAGACGTCAGATAATTATGGTACGGATGGTGGATATGGTACTATCTTAGACTGGTAAACAAACGATCGGACACACCTATTACTCTTATGAGTGGAGTGCTGTGTTTGGGTGGCGTCTAACCGAAGTTTCCCCTCTGTAGACCCCGTGCAGTGGAGCGCGGACCAGGTGATCCACTGGGCCTTATGGGTCATGAAGGAGTTCAGTATGGTGGACGTGGATGTGGGTGGGATCCATATTCTCGGGAGGGAGCTGTGCGCCTTCTCTCAGGAAGAGTTTCTCCAGCGAGTTCCCCACGGAGAGATCCTGTGGAGCCATCTGGAGCTCCTCCGCAAGTGTGAGTCATACTATTCCATGGTGGAGGGGGACCCCAGCCCTGTTCTTCCCGCGTGCTGCCTGAAATCATCGTCTCCCCAATTGTTTTTTTACAGATGTGTTGGCCAGTCAGGAACAGTCAGGGCAGATGGCCACGGTGACCATCGACCAGCGTGAGTCGTCTTTGTTTACGGGAGTGATAATTTTATTTAAACCCTGCTAGACACCCCCCCCCCCCCCCCCACCCCCC
>UFQX01005256.1:481934-611872 GCA_900497675.1 Arapaima gigas | reverse complement strand
AAACCCCGCTTGACCCCCCCCCCCCCCCCCCCCATATGTGCAGAATTACATTTTTGAGCTCCCTTTCAGAGGGCAGCACCTGGACTGTAGCTTTACATGTGGGTTTGCATGTTCTCCCCATGTCTGTGTGGCTTTCCTCTAGGGCCTCTGGTTTCCTCCCACAGTCCAATGACATGTGGTTCAGGTGAACTTGTCTTTAAACTGCCTGCACTGTGTGTGAGTGAACTGGTGTCCCATCCAGTGTGTACCTGCCCGTGAACGAGAGTGGGGATAGACTCCAGACCACTGCAGCTCTGCACTCAGTAACTGGTTATTTAAAATTATGTATTGATAGAGCTCCTTTTAGCAAAGCTTGTTTTCATTGTATCATCTACTCATACTTTGGCCCTCAATTGTGGCTTAACTTCTTCCTGAATTGCGGTATTTTAAATGTTGCATTCATTTTATGACGTTTAAGAAGTAAACATTGGCATTAATACTAATGTGTAACCTTCTCCTTTACAGCGGTGCAGATCATCCCAGCCTCTGTTCAGCAGACACCTGGCACCATCAAAGTCCTGACAACCAAGCAAGGCAAAGTGCAACGATCCCCACGGATCTCTGGGGGGGAGGACCGCAGCTCCCCAGGAAACCGCACAGGTATGTGTTACTGGAGTGGTAGGGGACAGCGAAGGACAAGGCAGAGCCTTTCTCTGATGGCTGTGTTTGTCTTTCACCTGCTAGGTAACAATGGACAGATCCAGCTGTGGCAGTTCCTGCTGGAATTACTGACTGACAAGGATGCGAGGGACTGCATTTCCTGGGTGGGCGACGAAGGCGAGTTCAAGCTCAACCAGCCAGAACTGGTGGCTCACAAGTGGGGTCAGCGCAAGAACAAGCCTACGATGAACTACGAGAAGCTCAGTCGTGCACTCAGGTCTGAGAGTGAAGCTTTTTAGTCTGTTTGCCTCAGGTGGGCTGAGCATGTGCTACTTTTAGCATCAGCAGATTTCCATACTTGAAGTGCTCTGATCAGCCATCTTGTCTGTACCGATTGCTTCTACCCGTTTTTCCCTGTTAGTACTTTTAAATCTTTATCTAGCAGAGGTAATGAGCTCAACAAGAAAAGTTTGTGCTAAAAGATGCTGAACAGGTAAAGGGCAAAGGAAAGCTTTACCACGAGAGAAAATCTAAGGGGAAAACCTGCATTTAAGGTCTCATTCCTCTGTCACAGCAGCCTGGCAGCATGAATACTTGATGCTCTCTGACGTTGTCTAATGTCCCCTGTGCAGGTATTACTACGACGGGGACATGATCTGCAAGGTGCAGGGGAAGCGCTTTGTGTACAAGTTCGTTTGCGACCTGAAGACCCTGATCGGCTACAGCGCGGCTGAGCTCAATCACCTGGTGACCGAGTGCGAGCAGAAGAAACTGGCCAGGATGCAGCTGCACGGGTTGGCCCAGCCCGTCACCACGGTGACGCTGGCCACCACTGCCCTGGACAAGGACAGCTGAGGTGGGAAGGCTCTTGGGGTGGGGTGGGGTGGGGGGGCTATGAAAGTAAGTTGCGAGGAGAAGAGAAAAGGGTGTCGGGGAGTTGAGGATGGGCGTGGGTCCCGAGCGCTTACAACGTGACCGATCCTCTGGATGTCAGACGCCGTGTCCCTGGAGGAGGTTTAGCAGGTCACCTTGATCTGTCTACAGATGCTGAAGGTAAAGCGTCTCAGTGGCCGATTGCGAGAATCTCAGCAGTGTTGCTAATGCGCCCGGGGTCAGTTCGACTTGTACTCAGGTTAGAGGAGAGGGGACACCCGCTTCAGCATTTCCATTGTATATACTCCATATTTTTGATAGCCGCCATGGCAGTGTATTCTCAGTTTGTAACAATTCTTTTAGTGTCTGTTTTCCTCCAATGGTGGACTTTCCCGTCCACCTGGGGGCAATAAAGACGCATGATTTTCTTACCTCTGTTGCCGTGTCCTGCCTGCACGGCCCTGCATTGCAGCACGACCCTCCGGACCAGAGAAGGGGTCCAAACACACACGCTGCAGCGTTCGATTACCGCCGTGGGGGAGAAAGTGAAATTGGAGCCGTTAAGACACAACTCAATAACTAAGGACACTGGAGAATTCAGTCTAATTTTTACTGCCATATTGCGATACATCCAACGCCAAGGCCATGTTTTGTCTTTTAAACTTTATTTATGTAATACAGTGTAGAAAGCTTTCCCAGTCAAAGCAAAATGGTTTATACAGTTGCACAAAAACCCAACACGTGGAAAAACCTTGGTGTGTGTGCTACCCCCTGCCACCATTCAGCATAACGTCTCTACTACAAGTACCATCACGCCGTGATGTAACTGTCGCCGTTTCTCCTCGTCAGGTCCTCAGTCTCGCAGCTCTCCAAAGGCGTACAAAGCGTACGTTTACCACACAAAGCTTTGCACTGGAAAGGTAGGCTGGGATAAAACGCCACGGAATACATAACCTCTAGATACTGGTCTTACAGCAATACACCATGAGGAGAAAAGCTCACTCCAGACTGGTTTTGCACAGTCCATCCAAATTTGCACTAATGACTTTGCATGTTTCACAGGGCTGATAAACAGAATCAAACGAGGCAAACTTGCGTTAAAGGCAACGATACATTCTACTGCTGCGGTTAACAAAGTCCCATTTGACATCTGGTCCAGAACGCTCTCCACTTTCTGTCACTAGTCTCACCGTCTTGGACAAACAGCAGGCGACAGAGAACCTGTTTTAGACGACTCTTCTAGAAATTGGTACATTCCTCACCTTGAATGTTAACGTTGTTGGAACACACCAGTACGTACAGCACGCTGTATCCTGGTTCACGTACGACGGAGCGCCACTAATGAACACGTATTACGAGCTCTGCTGCTAGACTGGAGGGGTCTGGACAGAGAACAGAGACAGAGACAGCAGGCAAGCTGTTTTCTCAAGGACGGACACCCGAGGGAGGACTACACGCACGACCCCCCCCCCCCCCCCCAACATCGCTGTCTTTTCTCCCGTTGTATCCCGTCATGCTTTTCTCAGCCTTGGACAATATTTCTGACTGAGCCTCACTAATGGCCACATAAAGACATACACACACTTTCTCAGAGGACACAGTGACAGGGCGGTCTGACCTGTAGATGTGACACAGGGAGGGGACCTGTGTGCAAGGAACAGCTGGTACCGCACGACTGGGTGTGACTGGGAGCACCGCAGTGGGAGAAAAACATACCTAAGACATTTGTCACCTTATAAACATAGATGAAGGAAGACAACAAAACAGTGGAAAACAGCGGAGCCTTTTCTCCTGCTGAAAGCACTAAAGCCAAAACAGGGCCTGCACTCGGCACACACCTCCACGAGTCCTGAAGACGCAGCCCATCCTCGTGCCGACTGAGAAAACGTTCCATCGCGTTGTTGTGCTGTTAAGAGCTCTACGTGACCGACGCAGTGAGAAAACGAAGTAGCTGAAAATGACAACATACATACAGGAGGCGAACCCACATCAAACTGTTCTGCATTCCCACAGATGACCACTAGAGGGGGCCTGGCGTGGCTGGGAAAAAAAAACCCTTAACGCATGTTTCCATAACAATACCAGACCAGATTCTGAATTCAGTTGTCAAAATCACATGATCACATAAAACTAAATGTACAATCCTGCTAAATTACACAATCTCTACATGGGAAATGATCTGTTCAAATAGCAGAACATTTTTTTTTGTTTATAATGTTATCATCATGCACTACACAGCTAATCTCTGCCATAAATACAATACACTTAAATAAAAACATTCAGTTTCTTTTTTTACACACCTTTCAGTGTTTTTTTTTCCATTTTTTTCCTTTTTCTTATTTTTTGGAAAAAAACAAACCCAAAACAGAATAATTCAAAAATAAAAAAGCTCATTGAAGTGTACATTTTTATTCTTTTCCTTTACCAATAAGAACCTGGCATGGACAAACACAGCACAGCTGTAATCAAAATGCACGGGGGTGGGGGTGGGGGGAAGAGGGGGAGAGAAGAGGGCTATTTACACTTTAGTTGCCCCCTTGTGCCTGGGGGGTGTAGGTGCAGTGCGGAAAGGGAGCGGGCAGGACAGGGTGGGGGGACTGCTGTACGGACAGCAAACTGCTGCTAAGCTGTCAACAGGGTCACGATGAAGGTGGCAGCTGGACAACCTTCAGCCGCAGGAAGAAACTCCCGGCTCAGCAGGCAAACCGGCCTAACTAACATACCGCTTGCTGCCACCTTCACGCCAGTCCTGTGGAAAGCAGCAGATAAGAGCATCTGCTGCTAACCATCGGCGGCAGGAGCAAACAGTGGATTTTTGGCCACGGCTCTCGAGTCGATTGACTGACACAGTCGCTGAAGTCCCGCCCACAGTGTCCTGCTCTGAGAGTGTGGTGGAGGGGAAAGAGGACAGGAGGGAGGGGGAAGGCTGCAGGGTTCAGAAGGAATGCCTCAGTTCTGCATCTGCTCAAAGAACTTGTAGGTGGGGTTCTCATAGCCATTCTGCTGCATCTTAGACAGGTGGCGCTCCTCAGGGGTCACAGCAGCATCCACCTGCAGATAGGAGCATTAGGTGCAGAGACAAAGGTGGCGTCGGGTTATTAAAAGACGGCGAGGGGACAAAAACAAACAGCTGACCGACAGACAGAGAGTGACCAGTGGCCTCAGGGAGGGAGACGGGCTGCAGCGATATGTCAACAAACACTAAACTTTCCACCGACAGCAGTCAGCCTCACCTCTACCACTCCGTGATGGATGGACGTGTACTGCTTCTTCCTCAGCATCACCAAGGTGATGACAATGATGGTTGCTATGACAACACCGCCCACCATTAGCCCAATGATGGCACCTTTATTGGAGCCCACGTCCTCGGCGAAGAAGACCTGGGGGGATACGGTTCAAGAGAGGAGGCCGGAGCCTGTCAGTCACCGGAGCGACGACAGCAGCAGCAGATATGCGGAAAGATCCAGACAGAACGTGTCAATCACCGCCGGCCGTTTTTAAACAGATCATCTCTGAGGAAAGGACCGGTGCAGACGGTGATGATGCTGCAGATTCTCTCATTAAAAGAGCGGAGAAAAAGCAAAAACAGCAGGACGTCATTAGGCAGCTCCCCGGCAGGGCAGTTACCATAACAACACTCCCTCGTCAGTTTAGCTACGCGGAGAAGCTGCAAAGCTGCGAGCTGTAAGGCGATCAGGTGCCAGACTCCTCTCCAAATAAACACATTTGGACCAATTCGCTGAGGGAACAACAACTGATCACAACATCAATGTTGGTTAGCAGGTGTTTATGTACCTACCAGTTTCTGGTGGTGGACCTCATATCCAGCACTCTGTCTTTCCTCGGCTTCCATGCGCAGCTCGGGGACTTCCTCAGGTTTCAGCCCAGAACCTGCCACGAGAGAGACTGCATTAAACTTCTCACACAGTCTCTCCTCCCTCACAGACTCAGAGAGACAGACAAGACACACACACACACACACACACACACCTGGTCTGGTGGGAAATCTTTCAGGAAGAGGACGTACATCGATGGGCTCAACTGGAGACAGAAAAATGGACAACAGTTCATTTGTTACCAGGTTTACCGTGGTAATATTTTGTGTGTACCCTGACTTTGTGTCCTTACAGGTGTTACAATACAATTTACTGCTTTTATGTGCACAGCACAGTAAAATGTGCGTTTTACACCAGCTGAGCAGCATTTACAGCACATACCCTGGTTTTGAGTGTTGGCCTGTCCAAAACTCTCAGGATGGATGAAGCCCCGCCCCTCCAAGCCCAGGCCGCTCTTCTCGGCAGGGAGGACATCCAGGGGCGAGGTGTTCTCGGGCAGGTCTGGCATCAGGGCGTCGTTTCCGTAGCTGACCCTTCCATCGCTCTGCAGGGAGGAAAGCTGCTGGGACACCTCCGCCTGCTCCCTCTGAAGCAGCTCCTCTGGGGGTCAGGAGGGGGAGGAGCACAGGCAGACGAACAGTGAAGCAGATGGTCACAGATGGCAGAGTGACGACAAACGTGCAAACACACCGAGTAACGGGGGCAGTGAGGGGGAACAGAGAGGGCCGTGAACCGAGTGGGGGGAAGGGGGGGTGGGGGTTGATGGCCTGGAGAGGTTTCTGACAATTTGGAGAATTCTGGAGCACAAGAGGCACCTTGGAAGTGATGCCAGTGCCACCTAATGGGTTTTATACACACGACTATTAGTGGGAAGTGGGGCAAACAAAGTTGTCTGGATGCAAACTTACCCACTTGGTCTTGGATTTCAGCAGCAACACCGGGCACCTTGTAGAGCAGCCCCAAAGACTGATTCATCCTCTCCTCAATCACACGCAGGTGGGTCATTACCTGTCACAGTCATCACACGTTACTCGTGACAAATTGTCTCCCGATGAGCAACTGCTTTACAGAACTCAGTCTTGGAGATTTTGACATCACTTCCTGTCACTTCGAAGAAATACCCACCAATATTTTGTATAGATCCTATTCAAGGGATAAAAAACAGCAGGTTTCGGACTGTGAGGAATTTCACAGCCGAGTGTAGAAGTTCTGCCCACCTACAGTTATCCCTCCTTCCTTTCTTTATCTGTCTGACCCTCCACAAGCAAATTTTACTGCCCCAAATGATAGAAAGCAGACACACAGGTTCTTTTCACTCAGCAAGAATGAAATTTTAGAAGACAAAGTGGAGAAAACACAAAAATATATATAAACTGAACGTTCATGCTGTCCAAAATCTGTAACCGGGATGTTCATAATATGATGTACAAGTGTAGCTTTTCACAGAGTGCAGCATAAATATTACTCTTGTTGTAATATCTGGTCATTTTGCTGACCACTGGTGTGTTCCTGGCATCGCGAGATGCCCTGTTTGTCAAAACAACATTTCGCCATAACCAGCGTGGTCTGACACCCCAGGCAGAGATGCCAGTCACATCACCCGCTGAGAAGGTCGTCTGGCACTTGACGGAACGTGTAGTACCTGGGGGCGGATCTGAGCGGCCTTCTTGGGGTCCACCATGCGCACGTGCTCAAAGTGTTTGAGAGTGTGCTGTCTGTCCTTCTGCTCGGCACGAACGTACTTCTTCAGCAGGCTGAACACCTGGCGGGGCTGCAGCAGGGGTTTGGGTAAGTGCTACAGGACGTGAGAAGGTTTAAGGGGCCGTCAGACAGAGCCGAGCTCCTTGCCGACTGCACGGTGGTTCATACCCTAGGGGTTGGCGCTTGCAAGGCAGTCAAGTAGTTCTCCAGCGCAAGGCGGCGCCGGTCGTTCAGCAAGGCCTCCACCCGCGCCATGTGGGTCTCCACCAGCTGCTGTCTCTCAGTGGCCGCCTCCTGCTCCAGAGCCTCAACCTTCTCCTGGAAGCGCTGCGGAGGCGCGGGGCAAACGGAGGTCACTGACCAACCTCTACACCATCCATAGTGTACATGCAAACCATCTAAAGGCACCAGGCAGAACGTTCAAACAATAGTCTGTGACCTTTGGTTAAAACCCAGTCACACCCTTTCCTGTCCGGTCAGCCAGCGTGCTGTTTGCTCACCTGGATGACGGCTTTTTTGTCCGCGCGGGACAGACTCTTGGCTTGTTTCTCAGCCTCCTCCCACGCTCTCATCACCTGCACGCAAATGGATGTTTCACATACGGCTGGTCATTGAGGAAACATCTTCATTAACCACAGCTGTAGGACCTGTAGTCCAACCTGAGCCGCCTGGGGTGACTAGTCCACAGACGACTGACTTGAACCCCCCCACGAGGTCCGAATAATCATTTCTTAAAGTTCCAGATTTTTCTATAAATCAGAGAGAAATAAAACCTTTCGGTTCTCATACAGAACCTTCCGGTATTGTAGCTTTCAACTTACTCCTCATTTTTAAAAAAATTAACGTTGGTTATTGTTGTGCATCTTAACCCAGACAGGTGTTCTCCACAGTTCAGGTCTTCCTGCAGCATCACACTGCTTTCACACCCGGTTAAGTCGCCAAATCCTTGCTGCACCGCCTCAGACTGGGTGAATTAGTGTAAAATTTGGTTCTAAAATGTAAATTTTATGTAAAACATTGTATCGCTACTCCTCTTACTCTCTAATCTCACATTTAAACCCAATTATTTCAGCAGCGTGAGCTGAGCATTTGGAAATGATCTAGACCTATAATGGGCCATCTATTATAATATGTGTAAAAGAAATATCAAACACAGGATGAGTAATTCAATAATTTTGTACCTACTTTGTTTTATGCATAGAAGTGAACTTTATAAGAGGTTTTAAACATATGTACAGCACCCCGCAGCACAGTCAGTTTAACTCCGCGCTTGAGGTTTGGGGGACATTAACACTGGCATCAGTGGTATAATATAACACTGGTGGGGAGGAGGCAGTTCCAATTCAGGAGACACTGCAGCAACACATGGGATTGAAACCCAAGTATTTCATTGCAAAGTAACACCTGTAAGCCCCCTCCCCCAGCAGTGCAACATGAGCATTTCGGGGTTCAGTGTTTGCCTGAACCCTTTTCCATTCAGGCTCTCTGCTCTCCTACCGCCTCACCTGGGACATCTTCTCCCTGTGCTTGGCCTCCAGGCTCTCCTTGGCCTTCTGGAAGTGAGAGTGCTCATTCTCGTCCCCAGGGGTCTCGAGGTAACGGTCCACGGCATCGGGGGGGCTGGGGGCAGTGGTGGGCACTGGAGACACAGATACTCCCTTCAGCACTGCACGTTCAGATGTTCCGTGTGAACCGTGAGAAACGCAGGTCTGGAAGCGGGTTAGTGACTGAGTGAAAGTTAGTGGAAGGTGGGGCACAAACCACTGTGGTCTGAAGCCAAACCAATCGATTTCGTTACAAATAAATACACGTCAGATTAGCGGTCCCAGTTATCGCCTTCATTGAAATCCAGTCAGGAAAATGAACTGCAGCCGAGTACATTGACCGCGGTGGGAGTTACAGCCGTGCTGCTGCCCCCTGGGGTGAAGCGGCAGAAACCTTTCACCCGGTTCGCTCGTAACCATCAGTGTTAAGCCAGCATGTGGTGCCACCGGTGCTGTGATGAGGCAGCGTGGTGACAGGTCACATACTGACATTCCACTGAGTTAATAGGAGTGCCGTGGTGGCCCCCCCCCAAGTTCCCATGGGCTCAGTTGAGTGAGACAGCAGTGTGTGGCCCTTGGTTTTTCCAACAGCGGGGCTTACACACACACACACACACACACACACACACACACACACACACACACACACACACACAGAGTTAAAGAGTAAAAAGTGGAAAGAGTTTCACACACCGCTAGAACATGGAAACACATTAACACACTGTGCTCAGCAGCTGCTTTACATGCAGAGTAAAACACTCAACACCATTTTCGACGACTTTCTGCTTCACTGTAATTTAGCCCTTTATAAAACACACACCAAGGCTCTGCAAGGACATTCACTCCTGTTACGGCCAATCGCTGTGTGTGCGCAGCAGGAGCTGAAGGCGTGAAACTGCGTCCCCCTCGCATGCGAAATGAGCATCTTTACCGGCTCGTCCACTTCTGAGCCCACAGTGGCACCCACACTGTTGACCGCAGCATGAGCAAGCAGCACGACACACACACACACACACACACACACGCAGTCAGTAGTGTTCAGATCGCCAAGCTGAAGTCACACACACTGCAGCGTCAGAGAAAGCTGGACAGGCTGGAAAAGATCTGGGACCACAGAGCCGGCCAAAGAGACTGAGACAAAGTGGGACAGCCGGTGCGAGGCGGCCTGTGAAAGTGCCCCCCGAAAAACTTACACACGCTACTGCAGACTGACAGGCAGTAGTCTTCAGACTCGAAGTTATTACGGTTGCCCCCGCAGCCCCCATAGATGAAGGGGGCACAGCGGCCCTCCCTGTGGTCGAAGTACCAGCGCTGCAGCATGGCACGGCACGGGCCCGTCTCGGCCTCCTCCCAACAGACCTCTGGCAGGGAGAGACAGTCAGAGCCCTCCTCTGTCCCCTTCCACCCCCACCCCACACACACTGAATTGTCCAGTGTCTCCTGATGCAGTTCTATAAACCAGTGCTTGTCCTGTCCTGGGTGGAGGGGGGGGGTGATGGTGTGTTTTGAACAACAGTGGTTTCTCTCGCTTGGAGTCACCCAGGAGCCACCAGGCAACAGACACCAAGGTAGCGTCTGCCAGCCTTCCTCTTACCTCTGACCACCTCTTCCACAGACTCGGTGGTGGTGGTGGTGGTGGTTGTTGTCATGGCAACGACAGTGGTGTACTCATTCACGCCGCGCTCGTCGCCCGCGTCATCCTCGTCCTCTTCGTCGTCTTCGAAGTCGGGGTCTTCGTCATTTGCCGGGACCGTCTCCTGTTCTTCGTCGGCGTCCTCGTCGTCTTCGGCGGGGGCGGGCTCCTGGTCCATTGGCCGCTTATCCCTCGGCATGCTGGCGGCACGAACGGGAACAGCCGTTAGCCGTGTGGAGCACTGAATTCAAGTGCTGGACAAACACAATATTAGTGCAAAAATTATATATTTATAACATCGCACTGCGGCAGCATACATAATACCCACCTGTTGTCATTGTACTCGGTCTCAGGACCCCCCCACCACACGTCGGAGTCGTCTTCCTCCAGGTCCGTGCTGTCAGACTCCCTCTCGGACTCAGAGGGGCAGCAGACAAACTCCACTCCTCGGAAGCGGTCGATTCCACACGGAAGCAGCATCCCGTAGTCATGGAGATTCATGGTGCGGTCACCACATGACTGTGGGGGGGCAGAGAGAGAGAGAGAGAGAGAGAGAGAGAGAGAGCGAGAGAGAGAGAGAGAGAGAGAACTTGAGGAGGAATGTATGTACAGGGTCATTGTTAACTTATGTACCTAAGGAGGGAGGATGCTGACAGGCTGACAGTCCAGTTCACTCAGTACAGCAGAGGCTACTTTGTCTGGTAAAACAGAACAGTCAAAACTACAATAAATGAATCTCTTTGTTCAAAATCAAAAAAAGGAATTAATTACCTCACTGAAGAATTTTACTGATTCATCTCCAACGGAACAGGATTTATTATCTACAGATGTGGGTAAAAGTATTGGTTTCCTTCCATTCCTCCCATAAAAACCTTTCAATTTCCTCTGAAATAAGTTGAAACTGTTTTATTTCCACTTTTATTTCACACTTAATAAAACAGAAATGCTGCTTTTCATTTATGACTGAACGTGTAAGAACTAAAACAAATGAAAATATTATGGACAAAAATATCTGGACCCCTAGCCTAATACTTCATAGCACAGTCTTAGGAGACAACGGCAGTGAAGGCTTTTCTGCAGCTCTGGATGAGATTTCTGCACGGCCCCACTGGTGGTTTGGCCCCCATTTCTTGAGTAAACTGCTCCAGGTCTCTGAGGTTTGATGGCAGCTTCTCCCAACAGAGTTTCAGCTCCTTCTGCAGACGTTTGGTGGCATTCAGATCAGGACTCATAAAAGAGCTCTTCACAAATGTGCAGTGTTTCCTTCTCATCCATTCTGGATGCTTTCTGAGGTGTTTTGGTGTCACTATCCTCTTGGGGACCCCGACCTCCGACTGAGACAACTGTATGTTTCACTCTGAAATGCCGCGATGGTTCTTCTGATCTCATCATTTCCTGCACGGACTCAAGGCTCCCAGTGCCAGAGACAGCAAAGCAACCCCCAAACATCACTGAGCTCCTCCATGTTTCATGGTAGGAATGGTGTTCTTTTCTTTCAACTAAGTCGGGGTGATTTACCAAACAGCTCTAGTTCTCTTTTGCCTGTCCAAAGGAGTTTGTCCCAGGAGGAGCGTGGCTGTCAACACGTTTTTTCAAACTTCATTCAGGCTTCTTTGTGTTTATACATCTTCTACCACGGACCCAATTTTCATTCAGACAGCGATAGATGGTTGGACTTGAAACTGATGCACCTTGAGCTTGAAGGTCAGCTTGGATCCGTTTTGACATTTCCTTGGTTCTTTCTCCACCAGGGGTGTTGGCTACAGTCCCACGGGGACCTTAAACTTCTTGACAATA
Organism: Arapaima gigas; assembly: GCA_900497675.1. Lineage (NCBI taxonomy): Eukaryota > Metazoa > Chordata > Actinopteri > Osteoglossiformes > Osteoglossidae > Arapaima > Arapaima gigas. The sequence goes on along the minus strand of UFQX01005256.1, from coordinate 599,849 downwards.
TTGGCAGCAGTGGTCACAAGAACATCAAGCTCTTTGGAGGTGGTCTTGTAGCCTTTACATTGGCCATGCTTGGCTGCTATGTTCTGTCTAACCTCCTCAGACATTTCTCTGCTGTCCCTCCTCTTTTCTGTGTTGAGACACACAGTGACACAGAACAGGAGAGTCTTTTCTCCATTTAAACTGGTTGAATGAGGGATGATTGAAGATACCTGTGGTCCTAACTAAGGAGAACAATCTGCTGTGTGTGTGGTGAACACAGTGTATGCAGTATGTCACTCACCTCCTTGGCCACCGTGTGCCAGTGCAGATGGCTTTCGCACATGTCCATACGCTCTTGGTGGAGGAACTTGCACTTATCGGGAACCAGCAGAGCATCGCTGACAAACTCTCCAACTGGGATGCAGACACACAAGCCTCTTAGTGCTCAGACACACACACACACACACACAGGCTTCATTCTCAAGCGAGCAGACATGCGTACCGAGGCAGCGGTAGGGCACCACGATGTGGACGTGGCTGCGACACTGCTTTCGCCCCTTCTTGCACCAGTTCTGGATGCTCACAGGTTGGTTGGCCTCAACAACGTTGGTGATCTGTAGGTCTGGGTACACCTGCGGGAAAAATGTGGTAAAACCTTCATCTCTGGGCCTTAGTTAGACCTGTTTCATGCTGCTCTTGACCAGACTTGATCATAGTAATACTATAACATTTTATCTTCTCCCATCTTTCTCTGCTACCAGAAACCAAGCAGGAAGCCAGCATTCCATCTTTCCCACGATGCTCCCCTGGCCCACCTCCTGACAGTACTGCAAGATGCCCTCCTTGGTTCCGATGCAGCTCTTGGTGCCGCTGGGGTCCGGCTCCCACTTGCCGCTCTGCACATTGATGTGCATGTTGAGCCTCCCGCAGAACATGGCCACCTGTGGCTCCGCAAGCAAACCCATGGAGCCGTCTGCCGGCACCTGAGGAGGAACAGACAGATGATCACAACTGCCACCAATTCCATCACTCCGACACTTCCTCGCTGAACTAATGAATTGTTTTGCCCGAAGTTTATTTCTCTCCTCATCTCCCGCCCTGGGACTTTTATGTTTTCTTTTCCTCAGTCGTCACACGACATTTCGTCGTCGTTCGCAAGCAGCTGCCTTTTCCTCGCTGTGCAAACCAAGCCGTGTCACCGATCCGCTCTGCACCAGTCCCTCAATTCACCGCGTTAATACCACAAAATCACACTTATGTCATTCCCTGTGGTGGAAATACCATTATGGGAAAATTATGTCACCTACCATTATAAGTTAACCAAAATAAAAGCTATTTTTATGCCTGACAATGGTTTGTTTTGCAGTAAGGGGTTGGCTGAAAATAATAATAATAATAATAATAATAATAATAATAATAATAATAAAACAGCAATGCAGGAAAGCTAACATTTTCACAAACAGTCTGTTTTCACATGTGCAGTCACACTAAAATGGACAGAACAAAGGGTTCAGAACCCAGACTGGCGATAAGGCGCTGAGGGACGCAGCATCTCAGGGGAGAACCTGGGCAAGCTGAGCCCACGGGGGGGTGGACGAGGAGGACGGCGTTCTGTCCTACTGCAGGGCGGAAGAGCAAAACACACGTTTTGATTTATAATGCCGTGCCACTAAATTTAGCTTCTTCTGCCACCCGGTCAGGTGTGAGGCGTATTAACTGCACAGCAACAACACACTGCAGTGCTGACACCCACACTCCTCTGTTTATTAAGGCTCACTTGTGAGACTCGCCCTCCCGGGCCGGTTGGCACCGCCGCAGCCCTTGTTTTAGCCTCGGCCGACAACACCCCCGCCCGCCTCGGCCGGAAAAGGGCACTTTGCGGTTCACTGCAGTGCGTTACCATGTTGTTAGTATTAATCTGCTGCTTAACTTTCATTAAAAGCGACTTGTAGTATTTCAGCCGTTCAGGTTAAGTAACTCACTCAAGGCTACTGCAGCCGGAGCAACCGGGTCTCAAACCAGTTATCGATCCACGTCCTGAACGACTATGCCGCCATCGGCCAACGTACCTGTCGGCCCATTTATTCATTGGTACGTCTCACCACTTATTACAGGAGACCAAGGCCCCACAGGGTCAAACTCAACAAAAGGTGACCACCCACATGGTTTTGCAAGCCAAGGGCAGGCAAATGGTTTACCAACGTGTTCGGGACGCGTGACGGAACCCACATAAACACAGGGAGAGATGCACACCGAGTCAGATTTTAACCTGCATGCAAATGGACAGCCCAGGTGCTGCTGGTGCATTTCTCCACGTAGCCTGGAATCCACACAATACCTCACGTGTAACCCCTCACCGAAGTGCCCCCCCACCCCACACACACACAAAGTCAGGGGCAGTAAATAACATCATCACAGTCGTTAAACTTTATAACACCCTTCAAACAAAACACACTCCTCCATGAGGGTGGAAATAAAAAGCAGCTGCTCGGGGGGGGGGGGGTGCCAGAATCAGCACTTTCCCTTTTTTTATTTACTCATTCAAGAAGCAGATGCTGTTATTCACAATGATTCAGCATCCAGCAATTACAGTGTCTTCCACTTAGCTGTGAACTTGCATGGGCTTCCACTTTTAAAAACTAGGGGGAAAAAGAGCACGATTCTGTCTAATGTCAGCCCTGCTACTGTTCACCGTGAAATTCGCAGTCACGTCGATCCTCAGACGGCCCGACAGCGGCAGGATGTCGGAGGAACGAGAGGCCGACCGGACAGGGGACAACCTGCATTGGTCCACACGGTCCCTCCTCCTTTTGTCTGCAGCTCGGAGAGCAGCCTTATTGCACGCTGGCAGGAGCTTGAGAAGGACGCCCCCCCCTTCCCATGGCACCAATCAGCATCGTCCCACTCCATCTTAACTAGCCGTCCACCCCAGCGCCACCCCCCGCGGGACACTTCTTCAGACGGGAGTTGACAGCTATAATTAGAGCCGATTATGCGGAAATGCCGCTTCCGTCGCTGGGGGTGGCGATTGCTTGGCCACCCGTGGAAGTGGGGCTGGCCCGAGGAGATCAGGTTGCAGGTGGGGGGGGGGGGGGGCCCGTAACACACTGTGTTAGGGCACCTCCAGCGCCACGGGAAGTCCTCTCNCGGCCGGGGGGGGGGGGGGGGGGGGGTCCCGTAACACACTGTGTTAGGGCACCTCCAGCGCCACGGGAAGTCCTCTCAGACTCGGCGGACAGAGACACGACGACGGAGGGACAACCGACACGGTCACCTTTGTAGGATAAAGTAGATGCCGTTTACCCATCACCGAAGAGAAAACTGCCTCTGCCCCCCCTACACACACCCCGCAATGGAGAGGCTGTTCCACTCTACTTAACTCCAGCCCCCAAGTCACTGCAACCTCACAGGACACCAGATTTACTTGGGGAAAAGTGACGCAATGGGCACAGAGAGCTAAAGATACCAGAGGTGTAATCCGAGGACTGTACTCTCCTCCACACATAGGGGGCAGCACTGACTTTACAGACAACAGACACTGAGCTGTGTGTGTGTGTGTACCTCAGCGCTGCCTTACAAAGGCAAGTTTTTGTTCAGACCCTGTAGGAAAGGGGTGTTGCTGAAAGACGGCTTTATGCAGAGCGCCGACTGAACAAAGAGGTCTGAGGGTGCGGTGCTGGAACCGCGGGGCAGATGAAATAACCTCTAATCACCCTTCCAGAAAAAGGAGAGCAGGGACGGGAGCTGCAACTCTGTCGAACGCTTTCGCCGTCATGTTGGATCTATGTGGCTGTAAGGAGTCTGGAACAAGTGAGGTGGTTTTAAGGTGCGGCACACAGGTTGAGGAAGTTATGTTTTCAGAAAGAACAGTGAAAATATAGCAAAGGAGGAAAGTAAACAGGCCGTGGAGAAGGTTCTTTGTGATCTCATCACCCCAGGGCTTGGTTTTGTTCACACCCCTTTATGTAACACAGACACAACTGCGCATGCATACACTCCTCCACGTTCGAGCTCAGCAACAACCGGTGTCTGCATTTTCACGGCCTTCTTGCAGTCAAACGTCAGTGAAATTCCACTTAGGGATCAATTTAACTGAATTCAGAAGTTTCACCCACATATGAAGAGGGACCCGGACACGGCAGGCGGATAAATTAAACAACGGAATTAACACACGTGCTAACAGTGGGGTGTTAAATGTGGGAGAAAGAGTGATGAAGAACGCAGGGCCTTATGGGTACCTGTGTGCCCAGCTGACCCCGCAGCACCAAACTGCCACCAGCCTGATCTCTGTCTGGAGGAAAGAGAGAGGCCTCACCAAGCTGTCTTACCTTCTCAACACCTGCTGTCCTCCACGGGGCTACAGTGCGGAGCGGCATCATCATAAAAGGGGGTCAGCAGAGGACAACAGCTTTTAAGCTGGTAACAACCTAAATTCCTGCATCGTGTGTGTGTGTGTGTGTGTGTGTAGGGGATGGGCCGAGTGCTGCAGGTGGAGAAACGGCAGAGACGTGGAGGTGAGTGGACGTTGTGCGAGTTTTGTGTAGTGTGGGGAGGGGTTTTATAAATACGTGGGAATTGTGCAATGGTTTGTGTACCTATTATTTTGTCAGTGGGAGTGAAGTGTGGCACAGTTCTGCCTGCGTGTTGACGGTATTATGTACAACGTCTTCATCTGGATGTTGGGTGTGAAGGTCTCAGTTTCCTTCGTGCTGGATGAGCTTTTACTGAATTACACCTGATGAGATGTTTTGTGTTTGATGAACAACGTGGGATTTTAAGTGTATATATTGACGACAGAATGTTAGATTACATGATTTTTTTAAAACTACGCTATGGGTACGTGGATGCGTTTGAGAAATCTTGTTAAATGGAAAAACGCTGGTAGTAATTGTATTTTTTCTTGGAGTTTAATAAAGGAGAAAAATATTCTGCACAAATCTCAGCCACACATGTCCAACCGAGACAGAGTAAAGAGGGTTCCGGAAAAACAGTCTGACGCTTCCTGATTGTGTAGCTCCCACCCTTCCTGTTGGGAAGTGAGAGCAGTCTCTCTCTCTCTCCCTCACACACACACACACACACACACACACACACACAACAAAAGGCCATTGTCAGCAGACTTGCTGTTAAGAGCAAGAGATGCATATTGTCCACAAAATGCGCTCCAAGATCCAGCCACTCCATCATCTCAAGGTGACACGGAACAAGACAGACGGGGACCGAAGGAATGAAGAAAGGCGGCTTGACACAAGGGCTCCGAAGGAAGGACGCTGTAGAGGTGTAGAGCACTGCAGGGGAGAACACACTCCTAAAGCCATCACAGCCCAGCCCAGGAACGACAAATGGTGAACAATAGTATGACTCATGTAACTTGACACACAGACGCACGCAACCGGCAACCACGAGCACCAACAACAGCGGCTGCGAGAAACGTGTTGCTGCGCCCATGGAACAGACAGCAGCCGTGTGCTTCTGCAGCCTCTCCAAACCTGGCAGAGAAGAACGTTCACGCATGACCAACAACGCCGCGCTGACACAGAGCCTGCAAGCGGCTCAAGACGCAGCATGACCACAGAACAATAAGAAAATGCATACAGCGGGTCCTCGGCTGACTTAAGACCAACACTGTTCCGCACACGTGGGTAAAAGGAACCCTGTGAAAGCAGGAGACCAGCCAAACTTCTGAAGATCAGCAATAAGACGAAAACGTTGAACGTTTGAGGGTTAAATCTGTCAATCGCCACTGAGTGGAGACACTATTTTTCCCTTCAGCTATTTTAACCAAATTTTGGTTTTTAATGGAGCTTGAAGTTAAAATATACTAAATACGAACTTAAAGCTCAATCGGTTTCAAGCCACAGAAACTTGGCTCAGCGGTACTTCTCGCCCTCAGCGAGACACCAGCACAGTCGAGTGCATTAAACGCCAGAAAAGACAACTTACCGTTAAAACATTTTTTTTTTTTTAAGTTGGACTAAAAATGACATTTAAAAATTTAAATTAAAACTTAAATTCAGGTCTCAGTCAAGGCTGGGAGACAGGCAAGTGGTGAAGTTACACAACGCACATGTGACGCTGATAGGATTTTTCAAGCCCCCCACCCCACACACACACAGAGTGACGCAAAGATGATAAAGTTTGGTGATGTATATATTTTTGTTTTGTTCACTTCCACTTGACTGTAACCAGGGCGTGTCTGTGGGGTTCGACTTAGTGCCGTCAGACACTTCTTATGTAGTAAATACAACCACTTTAAAGGTAAAACAGCTTGGCGATTATATAGCGCCTTAGTTTTTACCTTTCCACCGCTACACCTTTTTTTCCCAGATGTGTGGTCAGCACCAGGTAACTCATCTGATCTAGAAACGAATTACTGTATTACTGATGTTTTATTTCTCTACCACAGTGATAAAAGCGACTTATGCTCAAGTTAGGAAGAGACTCCTGACCCCGGCTGAGGAGCCGAAATAGAAAGAAACAAAATGTTCTCAACTTCCTTCCCAAGTAAAGTTCCTGATTATGTAATACGAGCACAGAAGAGAAGGCGCTGAAGCGGGGAACTTCCACACAAACACCCCACACAGCTCCAGATTTCGGTTACTGATTAAATCCTTCTTATTTATACAGTAACAGTGCAAAGTGTGAGAAAACCCGAGTCACAACAGTTGGACAATAGCTGGACGGGGCAGAATATCGCTGGCAACTGCTGCACGAGAGCTGGAAAGAAACGGCCTTCATTTTATCGTTAAACTTGTTAACCCAACGATTCAGGAACAAAAACTAGTTTCCACTGGTGCTGTATATACAGTGTATTTTACACACACACACTCAAAACATCCTTATTTGCTTGCAGTGCAAACACATTGGTAAAAGAAATGTAATGTGTCAAACTGAACTGAGTCAGAATTGCAAGCGACACACACACACACACACACTGGCTTTTGTGTGAGGCGCTCAACCTCTCCCTGGTGTCCGGGTAACAGAACCCTCCCCGGTGACCTTGTGTGCAGTGGCTCTGGGATCACATTCTGAGAAATCGCACCTCTGATCTCGCCGTGCGTTTTGGCCCAGCGCTGAGCGAGTGGGACGACACGAAAGAAGGTCTCCATAAGCAAAAAGGCGGAGAAACAGGTAAAAGACGATGGGGGAACCGGGCACAGCACGGGAGCGGAGTGACAAACAGGGGAACGGGCTCCGTAGCAGCAGCGTTCCTGTCACACACTTGTTCTTACTCTCCTCTCACTGCTCATTTTCATACACAAGACTCACTTGTACAGACACTGCAACGCAAACCTGCTCCTGCAGTCCGAGTCCTTCCATCGCCGTTCTCGGCAAAATTACACAAAACAAACAAAAAGCCACATAACAGGCCCAAGCAAAATAAAAGTTACTTGGAAAGTCTGGGAGAAAATTAAACCTCCCTGTATATGACAGTGTTACACATTTTGTTTACTGGTGAACATGTCACATATTAGCACATCAACCTATGCTGCTGAATTGAAGACGTCACTTAGACAAATGACACGCAGGGTTTAAATTTCTCCTGCCTGTTTGGTCCACCCCGTTCCACGGCGGTGACAGAGGCCACACACCTTTCTCACTGCAGCCCTCACGTTTCGACCAAGTTAACAGCCACCAAATTCAGCGCTGCCGCTGTATCACGTTTCTATTCGGACCATCGGAAACGGGCATCGTTCATCACTTTCTCCGCTATCCGTTACCTCCTGCCCCCAGGTTAGGGATGCTGTGGCCGTGGCAGCGGCACTGGGCACTTTAAAAAGGACGGCTAAATACAGCTGCTAAAGGATTTACAGTGATGAACACGCCAAACCTAAAACACCCACCTAGACACTCTTACAGCGATCCTTCAGAAAGGAGATTAATGACTGGAACATACTGGCTAAATGAAAAATTCAGTGACGGTTCCTGACAAAGGGTGGGGGGGGGACACCCGGCTGTCACGCGATTTAAAAGAGCATCACACAAGTCAGGATAAAAGCAAACCTGAACCAAACGGTTGGAACATTAACCGCACACAGGGTAAAACGGAGTAAAAAAACCGCGCGGCCGTTTGCTGCGGGTGAATCTAACAGGACGAAAATCGCAGCGGCGACGGGAACGAGCGCGGCCGCCACGCACACGCATCACGCTCCCGCTCCGATAGCGCGACACGCTGACGTGGGTCGAGGGAGGGTGTGAAGAGCGCGTCCGCGTCATTTCCCGTCAGCAGGGTTGTCGCACGTCTCGTCCCAGACGCCGGATAGCCGTGTTAGACAAAAAAAAAAGTTATCAGTTGGAATTTGTGGAATTCATCATTTATGAGCCGCTTTCCCTGCAGTTATGAGGAAAAAAAAAAAGGCTTCTTCACCATGTAGTGACCCAGAATGCAAAAGGGAGACCAGAACCACCACGTGAACCTCTTTAAATTAACATTTGACTTGTGTGAAACATCTGCTAGTAAAACTTTGTTTTCAGTTAACATTCACGTTGACCATCATCATTTTCTCTCAAAAAGTCACGCTATACAAAACAGGTCAACGACGACAGGACAACGGCCTTTTGGGATATTTTAACTTGGGGAACTGATGACCAGCGTGAACCACGTTCGCCCTTCTTTACCTACCAGGGCCGTCGACTGGATCGCAATATAACCTCCAGTCATTTGAAACCCTGATTTATCGGAATTTGACCTACCAGCAGTTCTCAAGAATGTTTTCCTCCCATAATGTGGACTAAGGCTGTTGATTGAAGTTGCCAGTTTATTAGGCACACCCCCCCACCATCACCCGCTGTAAATATCACGCAGACCTTCGTTTCTATCATCTGAGGACTAGAATGGGCAAAACCAGAGACCTTAGTGACTCTGAATGTGGCACAATAGTTGGCGCTAGGTGTCTGGTTCCAGCGTCTCCCAAATGAGTCATCCTGGGCTTTTCACGTGCAACCATTCAACCGAGGTTTACTGAGGATGGCGTGAAAAGCATGAAAATACCAGTGACTGGTGATCCTGTGGTCAAAAACATCTTGTGGATCGGAGGAGTCGAAGGAGAATTTCAAGAATCAGATGGGCCACAAGCAGGCAAATCGCATCCAAATTCAACAGTGGCGTGCAGAGCGTCATCTCAGACACACACCGCCTATCGGACTTTGTACCGAATCGGCTACAATAGCCAAAGACCACGTAGGGTGCCAGTGCTGTCAGCGAAAAACAAGAAAGTGGATCTCCAGCTGGAACAGGAGCATCAAAATTGGATTCTTCGGTGGAGGGGGAAAAAAAAAAAACGTTACCTGGTCAGAAGAATTCAGGTTCCTTTTGCACAATGGTGGAAAGGTCACATTTGGCAAGAGGAACGAGTCCTTAGAGCCACCCTGTTTGGTGACAGCAGTGCAATGATGTGGGAATGTTTTCCTGGCTCACAACAGGCCCCCTGATACCCAGCAAAGAACATCTGAATGGCACAGCGTGTCTCAACGTCGTTCCTCACCAACTTCACCCTTTTACGGCTACAGCTTTCCCAAATCTAGACGGACACGTCCAGCAGGACAGTGCACCGTGTCACAAGGCACGGACATGTCACCAAGTGGTTCCAGGAGCGCGACAGCAGCCTGGACAGGCCTGGAACCTCAACCCTATCGAGCATTGTTGGAACGAGGTGGAAAGTTCTGCTCGCTGCAGCCGCCTAATACGCAACACACATTTCTGCACGGTGCAGCGTTCCTGCACAGCACATCCAGCATCTCGTACAGTCCTTCTAGAACTACTTACTACACTGGTCTACAAAATAAACCAGCAACCCAGCGTACGTGTTTTACAACATAATGCACGTTTTTACACATTTTTAAAATACATCCCGGGTTTCAAAATTTAATTAGTTGGCATTTAATTTCCTTCTGTTTTCCACAGATCCCCCTTGAGCTCTGAGAGGCAAGAAAATGAGGGAAAGAGAGCAGTGGAGGGGAAGGCGAGGTAGAGAAAAGCTCTCATTTTCCTAATCTCCTCAAGGGATCCCGAACGAGAACATCTCAAACCCTGCCACTTTTGGAGCTCCACTTAGGGAAATTCAACATGGCCGAAGCACTTTGGACAACTTTTAAAACAAAAGTTCCGAAGTACAGAGGTTACACCCAGTGCCCTCGGAAGCAGGTTCAGCAGCCGGGGGCCCGCGTCTGCGCACCCCCCAACCCACCCATACTTCCTGTGTCACTGGGCCACAACGCACCAGCCCTGCATTCCAGCATCTGCTTTTCTGAGGGGCTGCAGTCAAAGGCCTGCCGTCACTCGTCTGTGACGGTCCTCCTTTCTGCCATATGTTGCCACTTACTGTTCCTCGTCCTCCTCCCGTTTCCATGACAACACTATGGCGACCACCTCCGTGCCTTCTGTGTTTGCGCGTGTTGGTCTGGACTGGAGGAGTATGGCATCCTCCGACAGCAGTCGCGAATGTTTTACATGCCACGGTAACAGCCCATCCAAACAATCACATCTGATCCTTCCACTCCTTCCATATGGGAGAACACACTTTTTTTTTTTTTTTTTTAAAAATGCGTCATTCCGTATACAGTCATCCATATTTTTCATGGAGCAGAGCAATATTTTATGGCAAAGCGGTTCTTGGCGAAGGATGTTAATAATTAGGTCTTGAACTGAACGCCAGGCATATCCATATATATTATTAGTAAAATATACAATATATATGTAATAAGCATACATATATGTGTGTATTTGATTTTGTAAAGACACACACACAAACAGTTTTTGCCCTGGTCATGCTGGTCTACTTGTGTTCCAGCTTAAAAACATGGGCACGCACATTTGAAATGAAAGCATTTTCTGGTTATTCTGTATGTTTTTCTGCAAATTCCACAGTCAATGCACATTTTTACTAATTCAAAACGTCCGCCGTCGGGCTGTTTCTGGTGTTTCTCCCTCTTTACATTAATACAGCCCTGCTGCTCTGGAATGTATTTGCACTATACTTTTGAACAAACTGCCAAGCCATCTGCCAGTTTAAATTATTTATTCTTTGGATCTGTGTATATTATTGATGAAACCTGCAAGTGGTTCCTTCTTTAAAGACAAAAAACAAGTAACTTAAAGGTTTATCAGCAAGTGTTGCAGCTAGCCAACAAATTACTTATTTACATCTTTACAATTATTAGATTATGAACTCAAAGATCCGTAATAAAATCTGGGTAACTGGTGTGCATTTGGGGTTTGTGCGATTTTTATAGCACTGCGCATGTTCATTCACAGAGAAGGCGTTCAAGGTGAAAACTGAGATTTACTGGGCGTAAATTCATTCTTTACTCCCTTCCCCAACAATTCTATTTTGTGAAACAGCGCTGGACTTTCTATCAGGTGTTTTGTAACACAAAAGCTGGTCAAACCTTAAACCTTTTCTACCGCAGTGGCATCAGTCTGGCTATTTTTTGGTCAAACTGCACAGTGATCTTATGAACGTTATATTTCATTACATCATAAGTATCCACGAGCCAAAGTAACAACACATAAACCGCCGTAAAGAAAAAGCAGAAAACCTCGGGAAAGGCTGCAAGGGTAGAGAAAGAGATCAGACAGAAGAGGTTGCTTGATGCCTCACGCAGAGTATAGCCTGCCTTAGACCCCGAGCTTCCAGAAGAGACTCCTGACCACGAGATCCCTGCGCTAGGCAAGTGGTCACTGATAAACACCATTAAAAGTGTAACTACACATTAAAAAAACTGTTAGAAATACTACAGAATGTGGATATCTGTCATGAGTAAGATGTCTTAACCTCAAATTCCTATGAATTTCGTGTTATATATCGTTTCACCGAATAGGGTGATTTCATGGAACAAATTAACTGGTATGTGTGGAAAGGGAATATAGTTGCTCTATAAGCAGGAAAGTGAAAAAAAAAATCAAAAGGGTGGTGATGTAGTAGTGAAGAAGCCCCCTGCCTCACTACTGGGTAAAATAAGGGGTAAAACACTGTAGAGTGCAAGATGCTTTTAGCACCTCACATTTTTATCCATTAACACAGCCAGACACTTTGATGGACAAGTTCAGCGTGATGCTCAGGATCCACAGCAGAAACCGTCATTCTATGGTCAATTTACTGCCTTACGCAGTAAAATACACAGGTGGCTCTGCTGGCGCGGGGGCAAAGCCCAAATCTGTAGGAATAATGAAGGAATTCCGAAGACGTACGGAACACATTGTCACAAAGAACGGTGCAAACGACCGTTTTGCAGAAGAAACGATGAGCGAGGCATTTTCTCCTTTCCACAAAAAGCCCTGAATCTAAATGGCGTTTCCAGAGATTCGGCATTTTGAAAAAGAAAGAAAGAAAGAAAGAAAGAAAGAAAGAAAAAAAAAGCTGCAGGCACAGCCTTGGTTTGCGTGAAAACTTATCCCGACCAACACAACCGAGCCGAAACGGGCAGCAAGTCCTGCCGGTTTGCGAGAAAACGGCTTCAAAAAACGCAGGACGAGGTTTTCTGTGCAACTCTTGCATATCGCGCCTGAGGTCTTACTCGTAACATCTCCAACAGCGGAGGACGGCAAAGCGGATCCGGAGCCCAGCCGCCGAGCGGATTTCAGACGGCGGCTGCCCTCCACACAGAGGCGACAGAAGAGGAGGAGAAGACAGGAATATCTCCAGAAGCCGTCCCCGGTCTCCCTCTCGGCCGGGCCTCTAATTATAGCGCCGCTGTTGCCGCGGCAGCCTGGAATAAACGCAGAGCCGCCACCGAGCGAAAGTACGACGGTCTCTTAACCGTTTCCCCTCGACGCCAACACGCGCGGCGCCCTCCCCAGGCCGACGGACACAAACCGGCGTCACGTCCCGCGTCCTCGTCGCCACAGGCTCCCGTGACGCTCTGCGCGGTGCAGGAAAAGCTGCTGCGTTAAACTGCTTTTCGTGGCACAGGAGATAAAGCTTGGGAGCACATATTCATTAACAAGGTGGACAACAGGTGTACGGCGATGGCCGTGTGGCATTAAAAAAACGGGGGGGGGGTTACCATGGCTATGGGAGGAGGGGAGAGGATGGGTGTGTGTTTTGTGCGTTTAGTGAGGAAAACACTGAAATAACCGAATCCTCCGGCACACGCCACACGTCCAGGAACAATGAACGCGGGTTCTTTCTTCTGGTATTAGTGCTTTTTTTTTTTTTTAAACGGGTCAGCTGGAAAAATCCTGTCATTTCAGCGCAGGCAGGTGGACCTTTCTAGAAAAGCACCCGCCGGGCAAGAACACAAGAGGCTTTTGTTTCTACGGGGCATAAAGACAACATTGGTGTTTTCTGCTGAAGATCACACCCTTATTGATACTTCTACCGTGCAGGCGTCTGGAGTCTTTTTGGAAACTCGTGCAAAGGCTGAACACACACACACACACACACACACTTAAAATACCTCAAATCTCCTTAAGAGATTCAGGAGGTACAGTGTGCTGGCAGGGAACGTTACGTGGAAATCGTCGGTGTCGGTTAGGTCCGTTAGAACCGGTCATGTCAGTGAAATAAATCAGTGTTAAAAAAAGGCTCGACTGTGTCCATGTTAAGCCCCCCCCCTCCTCCTCTCGAATGCTGGGCTGCGACAGCCGACAACTGCTGTGTTCTTATCGTACAACACTAAGGAGGGAGGCGAAGGGAAGGAGTCCATCAGCACATCGGGCGTCTCGTCAGGACCGGAGGCCTGCAGGAGCGCGGCGAGCGGCGCCGTGCCGCCGGGCTCGGCTGTGGTGCAGTGCAGCGCCGCGCCGCCATCTTGCTGCCCTCCTCGCACATCCCGGTCCTCCCGAGCACCACATTCCTGCCCGGACACAGCAGCGGCCACCTCGCCACAGCGCGACATTTTCCCTTCGCCATATTGTTCGTGACACAAACGTGTAAGAAACAGGCGGGGAAGATCCAGAAAACCCCCCCAAACTCGGCATCCAAACAAAAGCCGGAGATCAAGAATGGCTCCGAAACCACTGGAATTCGCGCTGCCTTATTATCTGCTCAGCTTTATTATAGGTCTTGTTCGGTTCTACGGCGGCGAAGGGCGATTGTGAGCGACGTTATAGTGATCCCTAAAGCTGGGAAATTGCCCGCATCGGGACCGCAATCCCAGTTCACGCATCAGCGCTCGGCTTTCACAGCCGTCACGATGCGCTCGGTGGCTGAATTACTTTCCTGCGTGTGTGTGTGTGTGTGTGTGTGTGTTTACACGACTCCACCAGCCCCCGACAGAGACATGTTCTGGAAGCCGTTCTGGAACTCGGCAGTTTTGCGGGGCGCCTTAGCGAGACACGCAGCGTCGCCGTCATTATTGCGGCGCACGGCGACCCTTTTCCGCCAATTCCACACACACACAACCGCAACACACAGCCAGTGTGTCAAGTTATACACACGTCAACTAACATCTCACCTATACCGCCTAATGTTGAAGTTTTACGTTACCTGCTGATATTTCACTGTATTTAGAACGAGTTCGCGGTTTAAACGTCCTTTTCTGTCTCTACGCAGCTGCGCACATTAAATTCCGTCAAACGAGGCGACGCGCTAAAATGTGTAAAATGTCCCTCTGTTCGGTAAACAGTGTTTGTCGGAAGCCGCCCGCAAGATGTGTCCACCGTGTTTGTTCGTGTTCTCCGCTCCCGGGCGGCTGGTACGCGGGGGAGCCGCAGGGGAGGACGGGGACGCGCAAACCGCGCCGCCGCGTCGTCCTCCGCGCTTCTCCAACTCACCTCTGCGGCGAGAGCGGCGGCGGCGGCGGCGACGAGCACGAGCACCGGCACACTGCGCTCCCCCATGGCGTCTGCGTGTCTCGGCTCGGAGAAGAAGGAGGAGAAGAAGTCGGAGGCTTCTGCCGAAAATCCGCTCTGGTGTGTGTTTGGTGGTCCGAGTGATGGAGACGGAGAGGGTCGGGATCGCTCGCCTCGCGCACAGCTGCTCCAGCGCCAGTCACCTGACCGGACAGCGGGGGGAGGAGGGAGGGGCTCAGGGTGGCGGCATTTCAGCCGAAAGGCGACTGAAAAACATCCCGGGCAGTTTGACGGCGTTGTTTTCTCGCGCACCTTCATTGACAAACTGAAAAAGAAACCCTGAAAATAAGACCGACGATTCCAGTATTTCTTTTTAACGAACCCGAAGACATCGAGAGGACACAGATGTAGGATTAAGTCGTGCTTTTTGAGAACAGCTCTAACATTTTTATTAACTAGGATGACGGAAATGGCATCTTTTGTTAGTGGAAGTTATACTGCAGTTTAGAGGAAGGAAAATCTATTCCAGTGGAACAAAGAGGAGCAGCGGGGGCCGCCGGTGTTGGGCTGGAGGCGAGAACTGTGGGAAATGGCGTCATCTGGTGGAGGAGTTGGGCAATGCAGTTCGCTGCTGTGATTCACAGGTTACAGCGGAGTCGCTTTGCAGACTTTTACCTTCACGGTCTCAGCCTTGTGCTGGAGAACCTGACGTTTTTATCCGTCTAGGTTCTTTTTGCCAGTGATGGTGCGCGGACGGTTTGCCTGGTGATCATTAGGGCCGCTGAACTAAGTTCATCCCTTCACAGCTACAGGTCACCACACCGGGGTGGAACTCTCCCGGCAGGGTGATGCACCACATCCTCGCAAAGTAGTTCCACAAACATGCTTCAGCTCACTGCACAGTCCCCGGATCTCAGCCCTATCGAGCATCTTTGGGAAGAGACGGAAAAGGCTGTGCAGTGGAGCAACATGTTGTAAAATCCATAACCAGGTGAGTTCATGCTGTTCTGAAGGTCAAAGGGAAACGCAGCACGTTTTCAGATAGGTGTACCTAATGAACTGGCAACCCAGTGTGTTTATTCTAGGCGTTTGCTATTTTGTGTAAACTGATGTCGCAGTTTCTTGTGATTAAGTGATGACAATTTTGGCTTTATACTCTACCGCAGTTCCTCAGTATAACCCCTCTACTGGATGTGAGGTTTGGGTTTGTCTGTGATGGCAGCTGTTCAGAGGTCATGTCCTGAATTGAACGTTGACAACGATACATAAAGGAAAAGCGTGACATTCACTTACCGTCCTTTTCCCCCACCTGCACAACACGCTGCATTGACACACAGCTAGAAATGCAGACACGCAAGTACCCACATACTTCTTAGAAAATGTTGTTTCAACACTGAACTGAACACATCGACCCAATCGAATCGAGAAATTAATACAAACAAGTTCGCTTTTGCTTTGTTTAATAAAAAACAGCATTTTTACAAATTAGCTACAGGACTGTTCAAACAAACATCTGCACGTGCGCTTGTCGCAACAGGCCGTGTAGTAAAACTTGTTCTCGATAGACTTCAGATATAAAAACGTGACTGAGATGCACTGAAGAATGTCATGGTTCCTTCTAACCACCGCAAAGCGCAGCGTCCTGCAGGGAGGGGGACTGGTGTCGTCTCAGGTCACTGTTCCTCCAGCAGCCAAATGGCGGCCGAGGCCAATTTCTTTGTACAGCAACTTCCGTCCTCCTTGTTTGGACATCCGAGGCTCCGCAAGAGTCAAGAAAATGACAACTCGACGTAGCTTCATTTCACATCCATTCCGCTATGCACTCCGTCAGCTAACCCTCCTTGCCCCTCCGACCCAGGGACAGAGAAGGGAGGTGGGGGTCCTGTCCTGACCGGGCTCATCCAGTCCATACAAAACCATGGGTAAAACGGCAGCCTCTCCCCAGCGGTGAGTCTGAAAAAATTTGAGGCGTCCAGCACGTTCAAGGGTCGTGTTGGAACGGACTTCAGTGCGGTTCTGTCCTGCCCCCCCGGCAGGCACTCCTGCTCCAGTGTTCGTGAACAGCAGCATCCCAGCGCCTCACGGGCCACTCATTCAACGCTGGGCTACTTGCTGGTGTAACCTGGGTATGGAGGCGGCGGGGGGGAGGTCCTCGGTGGGGTTGGGGTGTATGGAGGAGGCAAAATGTGGTGAGAATACATTTCACAGTCGTACGTGTATGGAGGAGGCGGACCTGGTGAAAAATCGGAGCGAGAAAGAATACACCTTACACAGAAGTCGCATTGTTACAGTGTCATAACAGCGTGCCTTGCAAATCTCAGCAAATATTTTCATCATGTGGGTTTACAGCCTTTGCCAGAATGAGTTACACTTTTGTCTCGTTGCAGCTGCCGAATAAATTTTGTTTGACGCAAAACTATTAAAGAAATGTAAAAATCCGCTCAGGCCCACTGCAGGTGAGTGTATAATGTGCCGCTGTGGTCCTTTTGCCCCAACAGTTGTGTATGAAACAGTGGTTTCATCACAGGGCGTTTCCTTCGGGGGGGAGGGGGGGGGGGTGGCTGAGGGTCTCTTCCCCGCGTGCTTCATGTCGCTGCGTGCGATCAGCTGGGAACCTGCCGGGCTGTGGGCGTAAAAGGGTGAATTGTGTTCTCCACCACGATCTTACATCATCTGAACATGTCGGGGGACCTTACAGTCAGAAGAAGACCAGGGTGGCTCAAGGTGCAGATACATCGATTTTTTTTTTTTTAAAAAAGGGGGTTAAAAAAAAGAAAGACAAACTCTTGTCCTCTATTCACTAGTAGACCAATACCACCTAGCGGATGTACCAGCACACTGCTGGATCTCAGACGCTCAGCACTGAGTCTCCAGTTCCCTGTGGCTGCAGCCAGCAAATTAACCTGCAAAAAAAGCCCCCCCCCCCCCCCACACACACTGTAGTAATGTAGAAGTATTATTACCTGGGTATCCCTGGGCAACAGTGTTAATGTGAGAAGCTCTGAAGACGCCGACCCGCGAGCTGCGTCCGTTCTTCACACACATGCACATGCACAAGAAGATGGCTGCCATGGCGCCCATGAGGAACACCACTCCAAACACAATCCCTGAAATAGCAGTTCCTCTGCAAGAACAGCACAGCACAGGTGAGTTCAAGAAGAGCACGTGACACACTTGTGGAAACAAAACAAGAAATAAAATAAACTGTTGTAACCTAAAATCCAGAAAGGAATGTAATCTGCGTGGCCACCATACGACACAGTCCCTTTCTCCTCTTCCTGAAACCGAAAGGGTTCAGATGCTGTGCGGAGTTTGCAGCTGTAACTGGGACTCTGCGGATTTCATATTCCACTGCTATTCTGAACCTGAACTGGTCCGGATCCAGTACCAGATACAGACCTCCGGTCTGGCGAAAAACAGGCTGGATTAGGACTCTCGCCCAGGTCTAGCAGTGCTGCGCTGACCTCAACGCAAGCGGTACGGAACGGTCATTTTTCAGCCTCAGCCGCACCAATGTAAATAAACTGCCTGAAAGTTTCACTAGGATCCGCTCTGCAAGAACACTTACTGCAAAAACACTGTACAAGATTGTGCACACAAACAAGCAAACACCAGTTAGCTGTTCATATATATACTGCATAAAGGTACATGTAGTAGTGAAAAATTAGGCCAGCCTGTCCTAAACTTGTTGGATCCATTTATAAAATGCAGGTATAATGCAGTATTTTCATGTCTAATATGGGACGCAGAACAGCTGATTCAGCAAAACATCCTCTGGATCCCGAAGGACTGCCGTCAGCACTAAGGGGGGACTGGACCAGCATCTGCCGTCTGGGCTGGACTCCTCCCAGAAGTCCAACGCAGACCTGAAGGGCCAACTAAACTAAACACCAAACCGCTGAATCATTGGAGACTCGTCTCTATAAATATTTGTCCTTCCGGGAGTCTTTGCTTACGTGTCCGTGTGTGTGTTGTGTGCCGTGTAAAGCCGATACGGGAAAAACAGGTACGTGTCCTCTGGCAAAGAGCAATACACGAAAACTCAATCAATAGTGAGTTTTTTCCGGGGCGTTTGAGATCAATACGATTAAAACACAAGCTGTCCACAAATGCATCCTTTACAAAGACAGCTGTTTTCTACCTGGAATCATCGAATATTTTATAAAGGCTGCCGATGGCACACAGATCACAGCTGTAACTGGGGGAAAATATTTCCGTTTCACGCCAAACTTATCTTCTCACTGCTTTGCAGCAGCTGACTTGTAAAATGAAATCCAGACTAACAGTGGGATTCTCCAGAGCTGGTTAGATAAGCGGTGGGTAGCGGGGGGGAGGCACTTACGACAGAACATCCCCCACGTATGCATAGTAGGAGCAGCAGAAAGGGGGGGTGCCGTCGCAGCAGTACTCCACACAGCCGTCGCACTGAGCCGCCCCGCGTCCTGCCAGGGAAAACACACACACCACACACTCTGAGCTCAAAGTTACTCAGCCGTTTCCCCCAAATGATAACGTATACGTGGCGAGGGCCGCTTTCTGCATATAGCACTCAAGAAGTAACGTATCCTAATCCGCTGATGTTTGGAGGAAGGCTTGGGCATAACAGCGCTGATATTTAGCGGGAATTTGACTTTACTGCAAAGAACAGCAGTACACAAATGACCCTGTTGGGAACCAGGGTGAGATCGCAGATTTTAGCATTTTAGACTATTTGCGTAAGGATCCATTCGACAGAACAATAACAGCATTACAAGGAAAGTGGAATTACAAAGGATACCGTTGACTAAAAACTCTGCACAGTGTTGCTGGAAAAGCGTTCGAACCAAGAGGACTGGAGCTAAAGCTCAGGATCCAGTGTAGTAGAAAACGGGAGAAAGGATTAGGACAGATATGTGGATAGACAGAGCGAAAGCGAGACAGCAGAACCCAGATCTGACACCAGAATCTAAGCAAGATGCCCAACCCCCAGCTACTGGTGACACAGACAAGAGCTAGAAATAATTTAACCTGGTAAAACATGGTAAGAGCTATAAGACCGTATGTCAAGTGACCGTGTAAGAACCAAACAAAAGTAAAAATGCTCTCAGTAAAGTGTGTTTCAGATGAGGTAGCGGATGCTCTGCTGGTCTTCGTGCAGACATCTCAGTCAGGCTGGAAGAATGAAGCCCAGGTTCTGATGTCTAAACGCTCCGATGACCTTGTTGAACTCGCACCTCTACAGACGAGTTCAGCTGGCAGGTTGGGGTAGACGTGCAGGTGGGAGATGATGGAGATTCAAAGGTGACGCCGCGTTTTCTCTGCAGCGGCCTTTTCTATGTTTGCTTTGTCAGAGAGGCACAAAAACTGGACTAGGGCGGTCCTCAGATGGGCGGCAGTGTTGTGAGGGAGTCGGTACGTGAAATGTACCTCAACAGGAGCAAAATCAGGCAGCAGTCCACCCCAAGAGTGTAATTCATCCTGCAAAAATAGTTTTGGAGAAACACACCTTCTGCGCAGCCCCACAATTTTCAGGTGATTGTGGAGAATTTTAGATTTTCATTTGCCCGGTTTTGCTTGTTGCAGCTCCACCTTCTCTTCCAGAGCGGCTACTAAATCAGTTTTTGACTGCAGCAAGAACTGGAGTCAAAACTTCAGTTCAGAGATCCTGTACTCAGCCAGTATGGTCAGTCAGATCTGAGAGTTTTAATTCCAGGGCCACAGTGGAGGCGGAAAGTTTCTTATGTTCAGAGGTAATGTCACCCAGGCGAGTTTCCACAGTCTTAGCTTCCATATGGTCCATTTGATCAAACAGCCACCACGTCTACTTCTAGGTATGAGCTGACGCAGCTGGAGGTGGAACGGGCAGCCAGAGCTCCAGTTTCTTCTTCATCAAAAAAATCCAACGTATCCATAGTAACTTTGCTTATGCAGTTTCAGTCTGATCTTTCTCTATAGACTCTCCCTTCTCTTCTCTTCTCTTTCTGAGAGTGCATTGATGCAGAAATCGGATAATTCTTGCCGTCCTTAAGGCGACACATTTTGCAATTTATCAACTGTGGCAACACAAGGTCATATAGAAAGAGGGAGAGAAAAAAAGGTTGTAGGTCTCTGGGGAGGAGACAAAATTTAAACTGCCATCTTGGAAAACGACCGCATGACCTCCAAACACTTTGTCCTGAGTTAAAAAAAAACACAAAAAAACAACGGGCACTTTGTTTCTGAGTTTCTTCCAAAGCTTATTATAATGTCCAATTTCTGTTGCAGCGTTTTCAAGGTTTAAGATTCACTTTATTGTCCTTCTGCACTTATACAGACGTAGGAGAGAATGAACTGCAGTTTCTCCTGCACTACAATTCGCTCAGCAGACAACACGACCACACAGGAACCACAGACAGAATGAGGCGGCTGGATAAACAGATAAATACACAGCAGATACAGCTAAACAGGCAAGGAGATGATAAATAGAGATGAGATTAGGCAGTGGTGGCGACTTTGACTTTTCTGCTGTGATTTCTAAGTCTCACCCACCCGAACAGCCATTTACGCGCCTTTCTGCTCGGCCAGCCGTGTTTTGCTGTAAAACAATAAATGAAAACTAAACGTCAAGCACAACAAAAAAAAAAATGTGTGTTACGGGTCTGGATTTTCAGAAAGGCGCCACACTGTGCCCAAAGATCACCGCTGTGGCAGAAGCGGCTGTGCTGTGTGGTTGTGCGCGGCTCGGCGGGAACACAGCGCTGCGAGGACCGTAACGCAGTCGTTCGATACACGAGCAGCTGTGGACACGCTCTCTCTTTTTTAGACCGGTTATATTTATCACGATGAAAGGACCGTGTCTTTTAAATGTACCGTAAAAAAAAAAAGTGTCCTTGGGGGGGAAAGAGAAGCAGGCCACGAAGACGGCCACCCTCTCCTCTGACAGCTTCCGGAAGAACCGTCGTGAAAAAGAAGTTTGCAGCTGGAGAAAAATGATACCGTTTCAGCAGAATCACTTTGGATCGACATGGTTTTTGGCAGCGCAGGGCAAAAAGAGGAACTGGTGAGGCACAAAATACTGAATAAAGCAAATCAGCCTGAAAACACAGCAGACAATACCGTGCAAAACACACACACACACACACACAATTTCCAGGCTCAGACAGAGGTAGGGACATGTGGGAGGACAGCAGAGGTCTTCTGTTTTGGTCGCACACTTCTGAGCTTTTTGCCTCATCACTCTTGCTGGCTGCCTTTCCGAGCGTTCGGTCTGGGGGGCCGCGACACGGAGGATTGTTTCCTACACTCCCTTCAGCTGTCCTTCCCGCTGCTAGTCAGGACCTGCATCTGCTCTGACTCACGGTGGCATTCTGTTAAATATGCTGGCTGAGAGACAGGCCCACGAATCACAGCCTCGCTCTTGTCAGCAACCAACTCTGCAGTTAAAATGCTGCAGATCTGGAGCCCACAGGGTGTAAGGTGGTCTGCGCCTGGTGTCCCCCACAATAACAACATCATATTTATTACATGTCTTTATTCAGCCAAACTGGAAAACTGAGACATTTATCTCATGTTTTAGCAGCAAACCAGCCAACTGAAGGCTGTTGTATTGGACTGTATTGTGTTGAGAAAGGATCACATCGGTGATCTTCTGACGGGGACCAGCTACGCAGGTGAACATCACACTGTTTAATCCGTACCCACTTTAAAGTCAACAACTGAGTACTGAGCTGAAATTATATATTATTGGAGGAATCCTTGAAATGTATATTTACATTTCAATTTCAGTTTTCCTTAAAAGGCACAATGTCATGAGCTGCCTTGGAAACAGACACAACAACAACAACAATAATAATAATAAGAGTACAAAGCCAACTTTGTAGTCCCTAGGATTAATATAATCAGTTGTTTGGGTTACATGCCAGTTTACGCCAGTTTTAAATTTAATCCAGTTTTAAGGGACTATTAAATAAATTAAACAAATTGGGAGAAATGGACACATATCACACAGACAGTCTGAACTTGCTCAAAACGCTCTACTGTTTATTCCTCCACACAAATGGGGTTTAATAAACACGTTAAGCGTATCTGAGGGACATTAATTCTGACGGCAATTCGAACCGCGATTCCTCTGACTGGGACTGTCGGCCGACTGGGACCGCGACCTGTTTTCCGGCGCCGTTCGTGTTATTTTTACTCACAGCACACCGTTCACGTCAGAGCAGGTCACTGCCCCCCACGGTGTGTGTGGGACTGGTCTCTGGCACACAGCTGTCGGAGGGGCTCTTACAGGCCCCACCTGTGACAACTACCACCATCGCCATGAGCCACCCGCTCTGCCGGTTCACCCAACACATGGGGACAGGACCTGTGTGTGTGTGTGTGTGTGTGTGTGTGTGTGTGGGACAGAGATACAGATAGATAGATAGAACAGACAGATAGATACAGGACAGATAGAAACACGGGCACTATTACTGTTCCCGTTTTCTCTCTTAACCAGACACAAAAACACACATTTTATCTTATCTCTTATTTTATCTTTTCATACCTAACATTAAAATCTGAAGTCTGCCGTTTACTGTGTAAAACATTGTTTATGCAGTTCATGTACCTGATATACGGTTAGTGTCTTAATACATTTAAAGTCTAGTCTTATCCAAAATGGTCAAATAGCTGATCTTTGCCTATAAAGTAACTGATTCCTGCAAAAGTGTTGAGAATTGTGTCAAACCCTGCGATGTATTTAGACAGATATAAGGATTCGACAGATTCGTGGCCACAGATGACAGAGGTTGTCAGTTAATTCCCTTAACATGACGAGAATTTAAAAAAATCTTTCTGGTGACCTTTTCTATGTCTGAACATCCTGGGGCACAAAAGAGTGACAACGTGCTGCGTCGCAACATCTTTGCATTCGTATCGGTTCATTTACATGATCATTTAAATGTTT
Organism: Arapaima gigas; assembly: GCA_900497675.1. Taxonomy (NCBI): domain Eukaryota; kingdom Metazoa; phylum Chordata; class Actinopteri; order Osteoglossiformes; family Osteoglossidae; genus Arapaima; species Arapaima gigas. The sequence goes on along the minus strand of UFQX01005256.1, from coordinate 576,231 downwards.
ATTAGGTTTCTATGTAAGCCAGTCCCACGGTGGGGGGGCCCTCTGGTGTCCCACAGGGACGAGTTCGGACACGGGTGTGAAATTGTGGGGGTCTCTGGCTGGAAGCGGACTCTCACCCGGGTTCTAGCCGCACATCTGACTGACCCGTCTGATGTTTCCAGCAGCTCGGCCCCCCCCTCCCCCCCCCCCGAGCCGCTGCGTGGGTGGTCCCCGCTCTCTCACCTCCGGGTCTCGCAGCCCCGCATGGCGCGTGAGAGAAACACGAGGGAACCTTAGCGCTACATCGACAAAAGCGCCTCTTACCGACCCGCGCAGAAAAGGCAGCACGTGGGCGAGTAACGCCGAATATTTCACTCTTTTATATCAGAGTTCAGTTGCGGGATATGAAACGGCTGCCCGTGGGGGGGGGGGGGGTTCGGCGTGCGGGGCGCTGCATCCACCTTTGCAGACGAACAGTCCAATTGAACAGGAAAAAAAAAGTTCTCAAAAACTCTGCAACATCCAGCGCGCGCAGCGATCCTAAATATTACAGCAAAACTCGAGGAGGGAAAGTTAACAGTCCGCCTGTTTGCCCGCAAAAGCCGAGCGGGGAGCGCGAGTCATATTCACACCGACATCAGTCACGCACCGGTTCTGACGCGTCCACATTTTCCGTGGGCATCAGACATACGTTAGTGGGGGGCAGCGCGCGTTTTAACGCCCCGCGGCGGCCCTTCACAAAAGTTTCCCAGAAAAGGAGCAGAAGTGGAGGATGCGGGCGCTGGTTCTTACCGGCGAAGAGGCTCACGAGCAGCGAATCCCGCAAGAGGGTCCACGCGGGCAGCGCGCCCCCTGACCCGGGTCCAGCCATCCAGCAGCAGCAGCAGCAGCAGCTGCGGGGAAACGCACAGTTAGATGGACGCCACGCGTTAACTTCCTAAAACGGTTTTTTTAAGAAGTCGGACCGACACTGACCCCACGGCGCGGCTCCTCGCAGCAGCTCCACGGAGAAAAGCGCCACTTGGGGAAAAGTCCAGCTGCGCCGCGCTCCTCCGGAGAAGTGCGTTTCTCACTCGCTCCTCTTTGTTTCTCTTCTTCCTCCTCGACTACCCCCCCCCCCCCCCCCCCCCCCCCCTCCCCCCCCCCCCCCCCCCCCCCCCCCCCCCCCCCCCCCCCCCCCCCCCCCCCCCCCCCCCCCCCGCNCCCCATCCCCCCCCCCCCCCCGCGTGTGCGCGCTCGCCCGTCCCTGAGCTACCGGCTCCCTCCCTGACTGTCACAGTCTCGCTCGGTCACGACTGCGCGTCCACGAAAACTCTCCGCCATTACCCCGGTGGCTCGCGGTTCTCCTGTCCCCAAACGCGGGGATGTCACTCACTCGACTGCCCTCGAGGATCCTTTTCTACCCCCCCCCCCGCGGGCTCACAGGGGGACACAGTTACAGCGTATCTGTTCAAACGGGGAAACATCATTACCTTCGGCACGGTCGACGTCGGTCCCCCGCGTGGGCAACGCAAACTGCGGCGTTTGTTTGGGAAAATGCGCATCGCGGAGCGGCGGGGAAAACGCCGCTCGTTATAGCGCTTGTTTGGCCGGAGACCCGGTTTCGGCTCCGGTTGCCTCTCATTCTGCTTCATTCACGCGGTTATAAGTCCGCATGTTCGTTCGGCAGACGCGGAGCTGTTTGCTGCGCTATGGGGGTAATTCTGCAGGACCTTTACCCCCCTCGAACCCGGACACGCGCTGATGTACAGTGTCCTGCTGGACTGGACTGCTGTCCTGCTCACTGCGTTATTGTCAGAAGTGTTCAGTTTTACTCGTTCTGCTGTGTTATTAACCTGATGAAAAAAGAGCTTTATATAAACTGAGGACGAGATGCTAAATGTTCTGCTTGTAGAAGGAAAAGCGAATCAGCTGAGCTCTCGTGTTCTTTATATATAAATATAAAATATACAGTAGCCAGCCAGTTTAGCAGCCATATTCGACCAGATAATCCATCCATCTTCATTACCTGCCAGCAGTTCTGCTGTGCTGTTTTGCTGAATCCCTGAGGCAAAGCTGCTGCAAGTTTAAACTCCACAGTAAAATCAAAGCCAAGTTCTTAACTAAGCCTGAAAAAAAAAAAAATCCGGTTTGGCAAATTAAAGTCTCGCCGGGGAAGTCAGCTGGAAACCTACCTTTCCACACAGCGCCTTTTCTTCTCGTACACCGGTCGGTTTCGTGTACATTTTTCCAATATGACCTTATATACAGTTTTTCTCGTAACAGTGCAGAGGCAGGGCCCCCGCTGAAGTCGCAGAGTTCCTGTTGGACTCCGGCGGGGGTGGGGGTGCCGCGCTGGCCGAGGGTTGTGGCTTCGCTTCTTCACCGAGTCATAAACAGACCCTAATTACGGGACCCTTGACTGTCTGCCTGGCCCACTGGGATAATGGTCCTCAGATGGACTCGGGTCCATTCCAGAAGGTACACTACACTGAGGTGGCCTTTCTTTCTGGGGGTGTGTTCACAAGCGAGTGAAATTAATGAACACGTTGACCAGCCCTCTTTTGGTGGAAGAAACCGCAGGAGCTGCAGGAAGTGCAGGCGAAGCAGGTCCTTTAATTATATGCACAGTGATACTAAACAGCGCTGAACCGTCAACCATCCCCCCTCTTTCTGTACAAGGGTTTTGATAAGTGGTAGTCTGTGTGGGGGATTTGAAACCACACCCTCCCACGAAGCATAAAATTACCATATAGACACCCAGACGCTGCTGCCTTCTGGAACAGCTGCAGGGGGTTTGATGGGTAATGAACGGAGCCAAAACGAGAAAGTACGCGAGTTCACACATCTGAAAAATCAGTGTGATACTTTATTCATGAATCTAGAACCATATATAACTGTATAAATAGTCTATACAATCTACATTGTTATTTTAATGATAGTAACAATTATAAAATAACAAAGAAATAGGGTTATATTTATCAAACTGTACAAAAATAAATAACATTTTTTGTTATTCTGTACAAAAAGAAAAAAAAAAACATACCTTCGCAGAAGGTACGACAGACTTACTTATGAAGTAGTATCAGGAGGGAAGTGCCTCCACAGATCTCTATCTTCACATACCACACACACACACACACACACACACACACACACACACACACACACACACACACACACAGGCTTGCAGAAGAAGGTAGTGAGCTGTGTACAAAGTGAGTGGTGGGATGCTGAGGACGCAGCTCACCTCACCCACCAACAACCAGTTCGACATACAAAACAAGCACACGACACACAACCAGGCTGTGTAGATAAGGACTTCTGCCCTGGACAACTGAAGCCTTTGAGGCCCCCGAAAGTCGGGGGGGGGGGGGCATGGCTACGGCTAAAATTAAGACTAACAACGTGCTGCATGACTGACTTCAGACTCACTAGCACTGAAAGCACAGGGAAGTAGTGTGTGGTTAGAAGTGTGCAAAGGGCAGGAGACAAGACAAGGAATGACAGGAAGTGTGAGGCAGGATGGGTGGTGCTGAGGAACATCTGAGGGACACCAGTGAGAGTGGAAGAGTGCGAGACGACGACACACAGGTGCAGCATCAGTGTCTGTTGTGAAATAACCTTATTCTACAAACTTTTGCCTAGAATTGGAATCGCTTCTGTCTGGTCCAGCTCAGACAGAACACACACACACACACACACACACACACACTCAGAGCAGCATGCTTCAACACCAACGTGTCATTTTCTTTACCCTCGAAGCCCATTGGACAGAAGCGGAGTGCGTCGACGGTGTCCTCGGTGCGCCTTCGCCTCTCCCCGGGGTCCCGTCTGCGTGTCGCCAAACCGAGGGCCTCGGTTTCGCCTCACCGCTTCCCACAGAGACTGACGCTATTCTAAACACTGTTCAAAATGTAAACATTCTCCACGGCGGCTTATTTTTCCTGTATGTTTTGCTGGAATGTATACAGCTCTGCGTAACAGACAGTTATAGCAATTAACTTGCTATAATTTGCGAAAATTACGTCTGTAAATGACCTTTTCGTGTAGAGGAGGGGGTCCCTAGCAGGGGGCAAGGCTGCACAGGTCCAGTAGGGGCCTCGGCCGCTCATCGGGGTTGCAGTTGTCGTGGGGGAGGGAATGGCCATCGTGCCTCAGGCACCGCAGGGAGCGCTTTCGGAAGCCCCGCCCACAAGTCTTGGAGCAGGCGGACCACTCCCCCAGCTGCCACGCGGGGCAAGGGTGAGGGGCGCACGGCTGCGCGGAGGCCGGCCGGAGTTCGAGGGGGCACTCGGACGAGGGCCGTCCGCGGAAGTCCAGGCAGACGACGTCCCGCTGCTGCATCCCCCCGCCGCACGTCTTGGAGCAGGAGCCCCAGTCCCGCAGCGCCCACTCGGCTCCGCCGGACTCCTGGATGGCGTTGATGGAGGGCCGGCGGGAGGCGGGGCGCGGAGCGAAGTAGCTGTACTTGATGTGCGGCCGGGGCGAGTCGCCTACCGACAGCACCACAATGGTGAGGGCCTCGGGGAGCGGCGAGAAGCTTCGGATGCGCTCCAGGGAGGCAGAGGAACCGCTGTAGCGGAGCAGTGCCCCCCGCAGAGAAATGTCGGTTTCCACTGTGGTCAGCTTGTAGTCCCCGTTCAGCAGGTAGTCGCCGTTCCCCTTTCGGATGGCGAGGTAGCTGCTGTCCTGACGACCCGCCGCTCGCTGTTTTACGTCCACGTGTGTGGCTCCGGCCGGGATGGTCACCACATCCTGATAACCAGGCCTGAATCGCAACGAAACACAAGGTATGTGGGGGGGGGGGGGGGGGGGNGGGGGGGGGGGGGGGGGGGGTGGGGGGGGGGGGGGGGGGGGGGGGGGGGGGGGGGGGGGGGGGGGGGGGGGTGTGGTGTCACTATTTTGCTGACAGTAAAAACCCACATCAACACACACAACACCAAGGGGGATATACTGAACCAGAACCCGCGGGCTTGTACTGCGATTCCCGGACCAGAGGCCCACCTTGTGCGATTTACTACAATTGTGACGGCGATGTGGACATCGAAGGCGTTCACCTGGCACGATCCAGGGATCCAGACACTTTCTTGCACGTGGTTCCATCGCCGCCGCAAACGCCGCACTTGTCGAAGCGGACGTTAGAACCGATGACCCGGTCGCAGCCGGCCTTCACGCACTGGCCTTGCACGCACACGGATGTGGAATCGGGGCTGCAGGGAGTCCCGTCTGCCACCTGAGGGCAACAGAGTCACACATGCAAACGCGCGTACAGCCACCACGGGGGAGGGGGGGTACGGCTTCCAGCCAGTTTACGCTCTTTCCGCGTCGCTGGCCTTTGCTATAATGACCGGACAGCCTCGGCTGAATTATAGCCCCTCGCGGGACATCAAAGCACTTTTGCCCAAATTAACCGCAAACTCCTCAAGAACCTCATCTCACCTTGGGTTTGAGGACGAAGAAGTAGCCAGTTCCTTTGGCGCGACACACCAACTTGCAGCGGTCTTTGGGGGACACGCCGGCATACTTGGGGACCCACTCGACTCCGTCCCCGGAGCCGAAAGACATGGTTGCGGAGATGTCGTTGTGGGCCAGGCACTGCTCCTCACGGAACGACAGACCTTCGGTGGGGGGGGGCGGGGGTTCCAGAAATTAACCTCAGTACAGCACCCTGAGCGCAGCTGACACAGGATGTTTGTTTTAACAGGCTGTAACTGGCGACTGGAACCTAACTATTGATCACAGCTGAGGCCAAAACCCCCCTTTTACTGTGGCGCTCATAAACACACCACATCCTGTTATGCTTCAAGTTTAAAGGAAAACCTCCAAATGGCTCGGATCTCGTGCCTCAGCCATTCTGAGCCGGAGGCCCCTCACCCCGGAGGTCCTGCTTTAGCACTCATTCCAGGTAAACCACTACCAGGTGGGCCGCTTACCGTTGGTGTTGGGGCACGGCTCCGTGTTGCAGGAGCGGTACTGGATCCTCTTGCCCTCGCAGTATTTGCCCCCGTTCTGGGGCTCAGGGTTGCTGCAGTCCCTGAAGGAGTACTGCACCCCTCCCCCACACGTGCGCGAGCAGTCCCCCCAGGGACCCCATTCTCCCCAGTCGCCGTTGACGGGGACCTGCCAAAAACGAAGCCCACAGTCGTTTTGAGCGACGAAGGGAAAAGCACGGCCCGGACCGCATTCCTCCGGTTCTGTCAAATGTGCCTTTTTTCCCCTGCATTTTCCTTCATCTTCATGCCAACATCTGTCCTAAGAAGCGGAGTCGCGATCATCTGCACCCACCTGGTACTGCGCTGCCTGCGTCTTGGTGAGACACCGGCCGGCCACGCACCAGCTGTCCGGCCCGCACGGTGTCCCGTCAGCCCAGGGAAAGTTCTTAGTCTGGCAGACGAGAAGACCCCCTGTGGCTGTCACCGTGCACCAGAGGGCGGCGCAGGTTGTGCTTAGGTCCGGGCAGTGCTGGGAGTCCTTCCCGAAAGTGAGCTGGCACTGCCGGTCCGCGTCGTACACCGTGCCCGGCAGGACCTTCGGCAGCGCCTGTGGCTTCTGGGGCTTGTCCAGCAGACACTGACCTGAAGGGTCAGAAGGGCTTTGATCAGCTCACAGACACCTTGACTGACACACGCCAACCGTGACGTAGGCGCACGGGGGGAGGGGTCCCGCGCTTACAACCCTAATCGGAATCAATCGTCACAAACATCCGTTAGCTGAACGTGACACGGAGTCGGCCAGGGTGTCTGCGTCTCTCTCCGAGTCGGGGCAACGGCGAGCAGTTTGCGGAGACCAGGCTGGCAGACAGCCCCTCTCTGGTGAGCCGGGACACCTCGTGCATGCGAACGTGCATCCCGAGTCCCCTGGTAGGGGCGTTTGTGACGTGTTGTGGGAAAGAAAACACGATAAAGTACTGGGCACGGCGCTGGGGGCCCAGAACTTAGGGCGGGTAGTATCGTTCTCAAACAGTACCTGTCGGACAGCTGGATGAAGCTTTGGACAGTCGTCGAAATTGCTGCCTTTCCTTATGAAAAAATTAATACAAAGTACCTGGAAGTCTCTAGAAAGCTGGTGAGTCTGGGACCGGCTACACTACACGATTCGATGAGGGTCTCACCGTGGCCGTTGTCCAGGAAGGAGGTCACCATAAGGGCGCTGCAGGGGGACCATGGCTGCAGCTGGTCCAGGTTGGACAGGCTGGAGGCCATCATGTGGGAGCTCCAGTGGGCCCCGTTGACACTGGCGCACTGCTTTGCGTCATCGTGGGGCATGTTGAACACGTGTCCTGGGGAAACGAGGTCAGGGGTCAGAGGTCGGTCCGTCTTCCGGAAAGATGGGCACAAAGACTCCTGGATCTGGCATTAATATCGGTGTTTTTCGGGTTTCTCACCCAGCTCGTGCGCCACGGTGAACGCTGCCTGCAGGCCGTCGTCTTCGATGATGGAGCAGCTCCTCTCGGGGTCACACATGGTGCCCACGTCTGCCATGCCCAGGGTGTCACAGGAGTGAGCGCCACACAGGTCCTGGGCCAGGGGTGGAGGGTGGGCAATGGGATCAGCTGACGTTTCACAGTGAACATTTCTCTACAGCATTTACACTCTCTAACCGGTTTGTGCATCTGAACGGAAGCTTTACACGGTACGACACATGAAAAGCGTGTTATTTACGTGCGATTCCATGTCTAAGATGCTCTACCTTTCTTGTGAACAGCACCGCGGTGTCGTAGTGCTCAGGGTGCCGGTCACTGGGCGGGTTGTGTTGCCGCTGCCACTGGCAGAAGTTGCGGAGGGTGAGGGCTGCGTTTGAGGAGACGTCCGGGCCGTGCTGCTCCTCGTAGACCACCAGGAGCTTCACCACGGCCAGGCTGATGGAGTTGTGGACGGTGGGGTGACGGTACAGGCGAGAGGCCACGGCCATGATGGTCAGCAGGTAGGGCTTGAGCCCAGCTCCGTGAAACTTGGCCATCGACTGGTCCGCCACCAGCAACATCTCCACGTAACGCGGGCTGGACACGAAGCGACGTGAACGGCGATGAGCTGGAGAACGTCGGCGGAACAAGGGAGAGGGTTAGTGTGTGTCACACACCAAAACGGGGTCAGTGCCGCGCTACCGCCAGCTGCAACACACACACACACACACACACACACACACACACACACACACACACACACACACACACACACAGCTTCGAGGGCGAAACAGGAGACAAAGTGATAAATTTGAGAGCAGCCTTGAGTGAGGAGCCTCTTCTGAGGAGACTCGGCTTTGCTGCCCCGTGGCTCCGCCCCCCGAATGTCGAGATCCCCTTAAGTGAACTCCGAGTCCGCGGGGAGAAGGAGCCAGTCTTGCAGACCCGCGCGACGTGCGGTGCCAGGAGGCACGTTTACCCGTCTTAACGTGGATAACGGACCAGGACCGCCCCCCGCAGAGTCTTAACCCTTTATTTACCGGCACTCTGCTACAGCCCCCCCCCCCAGTTACCTCAGCTTACGCTAAACTGTTTTCATTTAACTATTTCTCTGACGACCGCATAGAATTTGAACATTTTCCACTGATAACATTAGTCTTATTAAGGAAACATTATTTGTAGATATTTCGCGATATTGAGGAAAACCGTTAGAACGGATCCGAGGCGAACGGCTTTTCCGCAAGCGAACCGCGACGGCGACAGCGACAATAATACAGACAGTGATCGCTAAATTCATCCTGCCAGAAGAACTCAGCTTTCACGCCGAAACTGTAAAAACCGTTGCTCACGAGACGAAAACCTAACGTCTGATTTAACGTCTGAAATATTCCCGCGCGATCGAGTACCTTTGAGTTCGTCGCTGTGATTTAACTCGTAACTGGAAAAAAGTAACTTGTGCGCATTTCTCGTGTCGCGGGACACCAAGAGCTGCGCCGTCCCGCGTGTGCGTGTGCGCGCGCGAGCTGAGGGCTACCTGTTTGTCCGCTCGCGCCCGGCGCCCCCTCCTCCTCCTCCCTGGGCAGCTCAGGTAGCCGCTCCTCTCCCTCATTGACGCCGCACTTGGAGCTGCTTTCCTGGGCGCGCGCCGTGCGGCTCCTCCGGCGGACCGTGTGGGGGCTGCGATCGGAAGCGGTCGCGTGCGTGTCGTTGCGGGGCTCGACGAAGAACTCCTCTCCGTGTACGTAGAAGCCGCCCCGGAGTCCCCGGCACACGTTGACGGCGGCGGCCGAGCTGGGCTCCCCGTCCACCGATCCAGAGTAGAAGCAGCGCGGCGCGTCCGAGCCGTCAGACCCCCGACCCTCGCGCTCCCCCACCGTCTGGAACACGAAGCCGGGCGCAAGGAACGTGTGGTCCGGCTCCAGCTCCAGCACCATCCGCTTGCCAAACACGTCCAGCTGGTAGGTCCGTTTCTGGGCAGCATCGCGCCCCACGGGCTCCTGGTCGATCCGGACCGGCACCACCGTGTCCTCCTGCCACGCGCTCGCGCACAGAACCGCCGCGCAGCACAGCGAGACCCGCAAACACCACATCGTGCCGCGTTTGAAAAGAGCAAAAGGCGCTAAATGGTGGTTTAATAAAAATCCTTAAGGAACGTGCAGCTTGTCTGATGCTGTGCAAAAGTTCTCAGCGACAACGTAACGAACGTTAAACCGAACGATCCGGACTTGTGTCCGCTGACGAATCCATTCGCGCGTCACTAACCGGCGGAACGAGCGGAGTGTCACCGAGGGACTGCGGAGGCGCGGCTGGGTTCGCAGCTCGGGGATCGGGGCCGAGTCTCACCCTCGTGTCCTCCTGCTGCCGTGCGGCCAGCCGCGCGCTCCGGCTCCCTATATACCCCCCCGGCGGTCGGCCCGCCCCCTTCCCGCACTCCCTTTGATCTGCAGCCGTGCGCAAGGACAACGTAGAAGCCCCCCTGGAGCCGGGCCACCACAATCAATCATATCGGAGGGGCCCTTGAGAAAACACGCTGTGTCCGGACTGAGAGGGACCGCCTCCTCGTGCGCACGTCGCTCCTTTGCCAACCTCTGGGTTCGAACCCGGGACAGAACTCGCGTGTCCTTTTTTACCCCCGCCTGGACGCCAGCACTTACATTAAAACATACACTTTTAAGACCTTGTCATGAGTTTCCAGCTGAGATTCCGCGAGTCCGGGGAGGGGCGCGGTGCGACTCGGGGCGCCGGCCGGCGGATGGAGGAGGAGGAGGAGGAGGAGGAGGAGGTGGGGGGGGGGGGGCTTCGCNGGGGGGCCGGGGGGGGGGGGGGGGGGGGGGGGGGGGGGGGGGGGGGGGGGGGGGGGGGGGGGGGGGGGGGCTTCGCCTTGCCCACTGCGCTACTTTCCTGCGCGGGCGGTCGGCCGGCGACGGGACCCTGAAGCGCGCAGAGGCCCTTAAGGTGGACCGGCGTCCCACCGAACTCCCTTCTATACACCGTGTTAAGCGGCTCCCGTCGCCTCCCGCCCGTCCATCTTAAATATGGTTTCAAAGCGGTCACTTTAGACGAGCTCCCGCTGCTCCTGTTTTATTACTATATTATTCCTTGACGCAATGAAAAGCTTTTTGTGCGGAATTCCACTTTTGTCAGCTTATAGTCAGCAAAACTCCTTCGCAATCGGCGCCGTTAAACATACTCGTCTCCTTGATCGTACTTAGTGCTGCGGAAAAACACAAAAGAGTCATTTTAACGCACGTCCGTCCTCCTCCAGAGAGACTACACTTTTAAAGAAGTGAATTCCACTGCATTCGCTCTTAACCTGGAATTGCAGTTATACGCTTTAAAATGTTTTTGTGCTGCATTTTAATTTAAGCTGTTAAATAAAACGACGTATGTTAACGATTTTTTTTAAACGGAGAGACTCAAAATGATCGCTCTGTCTACCTTAAGAACCACGGGCGAACAGGCGGTTCTGCAGCCCACCAGATGGCGCAGTTGCCGCGCATCTCGGACGAGCTGCCTTGAGAAGTTAGCTTCGGGTTTGGTTCTCTGAAGGTGCAAAGATTTGGGAAAGATATAAGAAAAAGACACAAATGACCTTGAAATCTTCACGTTGTACTTGGTCGTTCAACTTAGGGGAGCAGAAGGAAAGATGACCGGCGAGCAGCAGGTGCTGCAATAGACTGATATGCTGAAGGTTGCTGGGTTAAGTCCCACTCTTACCACCGCTGCAGTATTCAAGATACTTGTGCGGAGCTGCTCTTGTACAAAAAAAAAGTCCACTAACTTAAAACGTCTCTAACAAACAACAAATTAATATTAGCAGTCATGAATAATTGATCAGTTGGACAGAATGTTTCATGGAAGGTAAAACACTGTCACACTCACATGTATTGCTGCGGATCCCTCACAAGTGCTGCATGTCATTTAAAGAAGTACTTCGGCTGACTATTTCCTTCATTAAAGTGTGTGTGTTATGAATCCTTTGGAGTACGTGTGTTTGTGTGGAGGACTGAGTGTGTGTGCTGTGGGCTTCTGCCGAAGAGAGTGTGTGTGTTTTCTAGGCCTCCTGTACCTCAGTGCCTCTGTTAGTAAGTAATAACCACAGCAGATGGTGCTACAGCATCACATTTGGCCAGAGAGCCTCAAAACAGACACACACACACACCACTTCTGGAATGTGATAAAACCTTTATTTAAGAAGCTGCAGGTGGAAGATGGAGGTTGTAAAACTGCCAGCACGTTGCCCGTCAATGAAGAGATGACGTGTTTGTTGGGAATCTGGACCTTGACTTATAAAACACTTGGCATTTATATCCTTTTATAATATTGTATTGTTGAACTTCTCTAAAACTTATTATATACATAGTACATACTACCCTGACCATGATGGCAACGCAGAATGACCCAAAGCATCGCAATATTCCGAAATATTTATTTTTTTTCCTAAGATTTCTTTACTTTTCATTTCAAATATTTGTGGAAATGTTCGGGGTTCGGTTCGGCTTCTCTTCTACTGCATTATTGCAGCAGTCTGAGGTGCATCTCTTGATGCAGCTAGAAATTCATATTTGAATTCTAAATGTAGGTTACATACACTGTTTATCGCAGCACGGCCTGCAGGAGAGCAGCGAGACTGTGGTGCGCAGCTGGCCGCTCAGCATCTCGTGAATCACGGAAATGTGGCTGTGATCACAGAGGCACAGGACAGGCGCCAAGGGGAGGGTGCAGCATCTACACAGACATTTAAACAGCTTTTAGACAAAAGTGTGTACATAACAATGCTCATAAGGTAATAGTTCTTAATGATAGGTACTGGAGACAGTTTCATGTCAAATGCACAGTCACTGAGAAGACAAATATCAGCCATTTTTAATATACTTTAAACCCCTCGAATACCAGGCACCTCCACCAAACAGTATTTTGAGGTTTGAATCTGGGATAAGTGTTCAATTATTATGCTTGTTGTTGTGCAAGATATTTTCGGTTTTTATTTTTTGCTTTTATTTAAACGGTTTTCTATGGCTTACAATTAAAGAAAAATGTTTGGACCGAAAAATGAAAACCTAGTGAACATTTCAAAATTGTCTCGAGTCATTGCTTTTGGTAGTAATAATGCATTATATAAAATTTTGGAGTAGTTGAAGGCAATTTTATTTTCAGTCCAACCATTTGGTATCAATTTTAGGCTGTAGAAGATTCAGTGTCAAAAAAAAAAATGTTAAATTAAATGAACAAATAAAGTTTGTATTTCAACACTTATTCCACTTTTGGTCCTAAAAATATTCCGGGGCAACGCGGAATCTGTAAAACCTGTCCCCTAAGGCATATGAATAAAAATGGTGCAAAGCTGTTTGCAAGTAGAGAAATGAGTTTTATCTGTTAGCTGAAAAAAGCCACGTTTGACAAAACCCTAAAATGGGACATAGAGGGTGAAACACTGCGGTACAAACAGTACTGGTAACAATTTATTGCTATTTATCACTTCCAGTACTGGCTGACTTTTGATGAGGATACATGAAGAAAAAGAAAAAATGAAGACAGAAAATGAAAGAAAAAATAAGCAGATGTAGGACAGAAGGGAGGCAATAGCAACTCAGGACCTGTCAGATGTGATGACAAAAGCAAATTCCTACAAGAAGAAGACAGTAATTCAACACAAACAGAAACACAGTGCATCCAAAACACCAACCATACAGTTTTAAAATATTCAAACAGAAGACACTAGAAAAACAATGTTTTCTTAAAAAATTTAATGTTCTGCACAATTGGTATTCCTGTTAAATAATTATAATAAACAAAAATAAATAAATTCATCACATGGTTTATCACATACCAAACAATAAATTATAATTTCAGTGCTGTGTTTCTGTCGTTCCATTTTAGGGTCTTTTCCCTATGGTGGGAGTGTCAGACAGTACTGGATAATGTGTATACATATAGTATGAATTTCAATCTGTGTGTGTGTGCGTGTGTGTGCGTGTGTGTGCACGTGCGCATTTTGGCCCTGCAGCACAGCAATCCAGACCGACATACAAATCATGTTAAAAAACCGCGACTGTACGGGGTGGTGGTGCTCAGCCTAAACCCTCGTCTACACAGACGACGAAAAGGTGTGTTCAGGTGCAACTGAGCAAAACAAAAAGGTCCAAAGAATGAGCGAAGACCAAAGGAATCAGAGTCATAGTCCACGTGACGGAGTTGCTCTGGGCCGCATAAGAAATACATGCAGGTATACTGGGAATTTAGTACAGTGCATCAATCCTCAAAATGTCCACGATTATTAACATTATACTGCAAAATACTTATGAAAAGTAACCTTCATCATTCATGTACTATTTACTTGGAAAAACAAGCAAGTCAATGTGTCGCAGAGTTGGGCTAAATTTAGAAGTAACTCACCGTAGTACAGAAGGCAAAGAATGTGCTGTGTTTGTACTCGGGGAGCCATATGAGTACTAACAACGGGGTAAAAGACCGTGGGAAACACTCGATACCTTCCGATTTCAAACCCCTACTCACACCTGCTCGTGCAGGAGGTCTTACGCCGAATACACTGATCGTACGCCTGAGACACCCTTGCGGTGTGTATGCGGTGCACCGCCGAACGGGCCGGAGTTGGGCTGAGAAGGTGACGAGCGGCGGGAGCCACCGGGCGACAGACACAGTCTTGTAAGAGTATAACCTTGATTTCCTCAGTTGGACTCGATAACCAATATTAGTGTAGTAAAAGTCAAAGCGTGAGTACATGTGGGCATCCTGGACCATATCTGAGCAACCCGCAAGAGGCCACAGAAGAGCTGGGCAGACAAGGCCTCGTGAAAAAAACTAGGCAAGTGTACTCAAACTTCTGACTATGACCGCACGTTATCTTTTACAAAAAACGGTCAGTTACTCACACCATACAAATCCAGGCTTGCCTCTTGCGGATTTTTGCGAGTATACAGGGCGTACATCGTTTTCAAGAAACACAGCTGATAATTCAAACACGCAGACAAACACGAAAGACCACCGGCAGGTTCCCAACCGCCGTCTCCGCCGCGATGCAGCACGCTGGCAGAATGCGGTATCGACACCCCCGGCAGACGCACGGAGACGGACGAACACGCTCACTGGGTGGTGAGCACGTAGCTCCAAATGTTTCATCCAGCAGGACACGCACAACAGAGAACCTTAACGCACAAAGCCTCACGCACAGGTAGGACCACCAGCAGGTACTGGCATTCAGAGTCACTTGCTGTCGCACTGCAGAGGCACCCGAGCAACAATTTCTGCTCTGCGTGGCAGGGAAGGCTCTGTGCTGTGGATCCGTGTCGGCATCTCCTCGGCCTTCTCGGGGTCGGCTCCGTCTTCCCGTCTCCCTTGCTGTCTCGACAACAGAGTCTTTAATCCACCGCGAGCAGAGATTTAAGCCGCGGCCTCCGTCGTTCCACCGACCAAAAGTCCCCTTCAGGCCCCAGGCTGACCCCTGGTCTCATCCTGGAAGAGCAGATCCTTCCTGCTGGTGCTGCGAAGCTGCCTTGTGAAACTTGCTGGGAGTCCACTACCGTCCAAATGTTGCCGGCTTATTTCTTTGCAGCAAAGCTTTTGTCCAGTCTTACCCTATTCATCCGGAACTTTCCCCCAGCTTTGCCTTTTGGGCCCATTAGCTTCATGTGGTCAAAGGTGAGAGGGAGAATAGATAGTGAGGTGGGTGGTGGGGGGGGGGCGTGCTCCCCTTTCAGAGCCCTTGTCAAGTGTACCGACACATGAGGCAACGGCAATAGCACAATAAAAAACTAATAATAAAACAAACAAAAATGATTAATGGTAAATCGTAATAATAAACAATGATCTTACTCGAAACGAAAGCTGAAAAAAAGAAAAGAGGTTGCAGTTCCGCCAGAGCGTGTGTCCCACCCAGGGCACCGCAGGCCAGCTCGAGTCTCGAGTGCCGGGACCCTCAGCACTTCTTGACGAGGCAGTGCTTGAAGGCGGAAGGCCGTGTGTTTGGCGGGCAGTTTTTCGCCAGCTTCCCCTGTGCGTCCTTACACTGTACGGTGCGCGTCTGCCAGCCCCCGTCGCACGTCCTGGAACACGCCAGCCAGGGTCCAGTGACCCACTGCGGGGAGGGAGGGGCCGTGCGCGGGGGAGCCGTGGGAGGAGGGGCAGCCTTGCGGGGCGTGAAGAAGCTGTAGCGGATGTCGAGCGGCTGCTTGGTGTCTGTGGCGAGGATCTGCACGACGAGGCTCTCCTGCAGGGGTCCGGGGCCCATGCTATGCAGTGCGTCATCCTTCTGGCTCCAGCCACTGTAGTTGAGCACGGTGCCGTTGAGCTGGATGATGGTCTCCGAAGTGGAGATTGTGAACTTGCCGTTGAGGAGGTATTCCCCGCTGGGCCTGCGCAGTGCCAGGTAGGCAGTGTAGCGGGGCTGGTCTTTGGGCTTGTGCTGGCGGATCTTGATGTGGGTGGAGCCCTCGGGGATCTTCACCACATCTGTGTAGCCCTTGCTACACGGTGAGAGGGGAGGATTAGACAAACCCAGACACACGTGTAGCAGACTGAACGCGGCTGCAGGCGAAAGCTTCTGGTTTGCTTACATCTTTGGTCGCACTATTTGCTGTATGTTTTAATAAAAACCCACGAGTGCCTTGCATACCACCTCATGCCTGGTCACCCCCCTAAACCTGCTTTGCCCTGCACTTTAACAATTCTAGAAATAATCCCCAAATACAGTCACTTACTTTCGAATGAGTAAGATAAATAATAAGGGTGGACGGTTATTGAACGCAGCAACACAGATAAGATAAACGTGGAATTTAACTGGTGAAGCTTTTGAATTACATCACATTGGTTCACAATGGGTTTGCTAAAGTTCAGTGCTGTGACCTTAGAAATACCTGTGTGGATGCCTGAAATATATGGAAAAATAGAATAACAGAAGCCCTGTTACCTCTTCTTGGTGAAGTTGCCCACCACCTTGATGCAGCCTGTGCTGTCTCCTCCGCAGATCCCACACTTGTCAAAGTGCAGCTTGGAGCCGATGATGCCGTCGCAGCCGGTGCGCACACACTTCCCTCTCACACACACCGAGTTGCTGAAGGGCCGGCACTCCGTTCCATCGGTCACCTGGCAGAGAAGCCGTATTTAACTGCTTGTTTCTCCTACCGTGAAATCCACGTTTTACCACCGTAATATTTCATCGTTGCCTCGTTTTTAACGTCTATCTCTGGAACACCAGGTAGCTTGGATGCTAGCAAACCCTCTGGAAATATTGGATGCTACGGCATTTTCCCTGTGGTAACCCTCAGGATCACTGGGCACCACTGCACTTTCCCTTTCCCTTGCTATGCAGTTTGGATTCATTGCGCCGATCCTTTGGAACATTAAGCAACACTGGCCAAAAGCTGATCTTCCGGAACATTGTACATATTTTCCCCTTTGCTCACCCTCTGCAACACCCTGTCACTTTGGGTCTAGTTTCCTCTCTGGAACACTATGTAGGTCAAGTTCACCCTTTTTTGAACACCATGTAGCTCTGGGGCAAGTTTAATCTCTGCAACACCATGTAGATCTTGGACAAGTTCACTGTCTGCACCACCATGTAGCGCTGGGTCAAGTTCAATCTCTTGATCACCACGCAGTCTTGGGTCTGTTTCACTCTCTGGAACACCTTGCAGCTTTGGGCATAGTTCACCGTGGGGAATACCATGCAGCTCTGAGCCTAGGACAGTCTGTGGAACGCGGTGTAGCTTCCGTTTTGGAGGTCTGACAAGGTGCTCGCGCCTGTGGCCCTTGGCTTACCCTGTGGGAGAACACCACGTAGTAGCCGGTGCCCTTGGCCCGACAGGTGAGCTTGCAGACATCCCCAGGCAGCACTCCAGCGTACTTGGGCACCCATTCCACAAAAGTCTTGACGCCCTTAGGGTCCACCTGGTGGCCGTTTCGTGCCTCGCACTGCTCTTGGCGGAAACTCTTGCCTAAGGTGAGCCGAGGGAAAAGGGTCAACGAGGGCGCTGGGGTGGCGTGTAGTATGGCTGAGGTAAGGTGCGCTGTACTCACCGGCAGGGGGGCAGGGTGTGACATTACAGGACCTGTGGATGGCCCTCTTGCCTGTGCAGTAGCGCCCGTTGTTGCGCGGTGCAGGATTGTTGCACAGGCGGTGCGCGAATTGGACCCCTCCGCCACACGTCCGAGAGCACCCGCCCCACGGCCCCCATGAGCTCCAGCTGCCGTGGTTAGAAGTCTGAAGCGAAACAGAAACAAATGCCGGCAGTTAGGTTGCTTGGCTGATACGGTGGTCAAAAAGCAGTATCATGTATAAGTCCCTTTCAATAAAGGTGTCTTGTGTGTAACTAAAACGACATTCGGCAACATTTGAAGCTGTAAGGACTGAAATAGCTGCCTCAGTTAAACGTTGTACACAAATAAATAAAAGAGGGGCAGAAAATAACAACTCACAAATTATAAAAACACCAGGTTCTCAAACACAACCGTAAGTCCGTTCCTAATTTGGGTTGTTCGTATCTCCAAAGTCGCTTTTCCCACCACCTTCAGCCTACATTTTGTTTCAGTTCTGTCTGGGTGTGTTGTGCTACCAAAAGTGACGAAATGTGGAAACACATTTTGCTGTTACTCACAGAGATGTTAGGGCAGGTAAAAGCAGAAAGTACAATTTAAAACAAGTAAGCTATGAAATGCCCGCATCTGAAAACGTGCAACTGGAATGTTTGCGCCAGGAGGAATCAAACGGTGTGTATGTGTTTCATATCACGCGGCAAAACTGGGTCCAACATCGTAAGTCATCACAACACGTCGTAAACAGTCGTTCTCTTCACGGATTGTGTCGCTTCAGCTGCAGGAGGATGGAATATTTGTCCCTCGTCATTCACCTTAAATCTTTTGTCTTGTTGCTGGTGTAACATTTTGTGCCTGTAATGCTAGAGGTAAGAGGAACGTTGCTTGGGATAAAGACATTTGCAGAAATGAAAAAGAAAATATGAACCTGCTTAGCAAAAAATAATGACGAGATGAGTTTCGGGCCGTCGCTGACTCCCTAAAGCCTCGTATGAGGTAACAGGTCAACAGTCAGACAGAAAGGACGACTACTGACAGCTTGTCGATATCATTACACCAGCCTCTCTTAGTCACCTTGTGCTGCCTTTCACTGGGAAGCAAATCACACTCACACAAAAACGCAAACACCAAAGAAGAAGCACACAGAACATACACAGGCCAGACAAAGTTACACACATGAGCACAGCGACGCAAGGATTTATACAAACACACCGACCCCACACTGAGGGGCAACACATCTCCTTCTGCTGGGGGTGAATTCCCTCTTACTGTCCCCACATTTCCAGCCACGCTTTTCCTGAGTGTCACCTCGCTTGACACATCTGAGTTACAACCCTGGGCAAAACAAAGAGGACCGATAACTGCAAAGAACGGTTAGAATGGGCTAGGAAGGGTCCCCGAAGTCCTCGGCTGTCCCCTGCTTACCGTGTAGTGTTTCTTGCGCGTCTTGTCCACACACTTGCCGTGCAGGCAGATGCGGCCCTTGCCGCAGGGGGTGCCCTCCACGGCCGGCAGTTTCTTGGTGAGGCAGACCATCTGGCCCTGGCGGATGACGGCGCACCAGAGCCGCGAGCACACATCCATGCCGGGGCACACCGTGTATTCGGGCCCAAAGGCCAGCCGGCACTGGTGCACCGCGTCGTAGCTCTGGCCCGGCAGCTCCTCCGGGCCCAGCAGGGGCTGGCGAGGGGAGTCCAGGAGACATTCCGCTGTGGCACGGGATGAGGAAGGAGGGACGTGAGTGGAACGCAGAGGAATCGGGGAAGAGGGGAAAGGAGGGAATGGAAATGGTACTGGGAAGCAGGAACACAAACAGCGTGGACAGAAAGACAAAGCACCTCACGTTGTCCTAGTTCACAGGACAATCTGGACCGGTGGCTATTTGGGTTGGAGTTAGACACGTGTGTTACGTGTAAGCTACGGCAGAAGCGTGTTCTTTACGGGATGAGGAAAATACTTGGAAAATGTGCAAATACTGTACGCCGCCCGACCCCCAGTGTGGCATGCGAGATGCCACTCAGCAGTGCTGTAAAGGCTATATGAGCCCTGTCTCCATAATGATGTCATATGTCATGTGACAGCAAAGGCCACAAAAGAGTCAATTTGATCCTGCCAGGATCAAGGGGATCGAATGGACTCTCTCACGGCTAACTGAACCGATTTTCCTACGTGTCGTCATCATCTATCTCCGGCCTGCGATAAAACTGCTGAAGACAGAAGGCAAATGCGATGGGGGTTGCTGAGAAAAAGCAACACGACACCTTACTCAAGAACTCACTACCCGCGCCTCTGCAATCCCTTACACGTATGATCCAGCTTCACGCCGGTTGGGCAGCAATACCAGCCAGTGCTAAAAAAAATTTAAAAATGCAGAACTAATTTCTTTAGTGGACTTAAAAAGTGTTAGTCCTTCATAAATTTTGGCCTTCAGACATCGCTCACCGTGCCCATCATCAAAGAAATCAGTGATTGTGGTCGAGGTGCAGCGGCTCCAAGGCTTGGAGGCATCAATGGACGTGAGGATGGACGACATGAGACGTTTGTCTTCGCTGGAACCAAAGCGCTCCTCACAGAACTTGGAGTCGTCGTGGGAGAGACCCAGGAGATGGCCTGGCGAGGAAAAGACAGATACATGTGTACACGTTATAGCACCGTGGTAGGACATCTGGCCAGATTCAAACCCTGGCCTTCTACAGTTAGAGACACACGTTCTTTTGAAGGGGTCATTTCTGAAAATACATTATACGTTTAAATAAAATTAGTGGTACAGTTAACTTTCCTGAAAGAGGAATAAGCCAAACACCTGATCCTTGCCATCACCAACAGCCCTGTGTCCATAAGAAGAGTGACTTAAATGCTCTCGCAGTTATATATAGAGAGCAGCAAACCTTCTTGTTTTTCATGGAACGTCCTTATGGACAGCGACTAGCTACTTATTGTTTTTAAGTCTACATGTGTTTACAGGCAGATGCCAGCCCTGGTCTATGGTTTGCAGAAGGAGCTTTTGAGAGCGGTGTGGTTTGCCCTCCTTGGAGGAAGTGTTGCTCCGCAGTCGCTTTACTTTGTACCTCATCCAGGGCTGATGTCATACATGCCAATGGACTGTATAGAGTCTGTTCCCCTGCAGTCTAACTTCACTAAGCGCATTGGAACTGGACTCACATTTGTGCAAGACAGACAGAAAGATGCAAAAAAAAAAGGAAAACGGAAAATGAAAGAGGGACGTTGCAAGGAAACAGGTTACGGTCGAGCTGCGTAGTAAGATTTAAATTTTGCAAATGAGGGACAAATGCAGAGAATCTTCTCAGTGTAACACGAACATAACAGGGAATAAGGCAACAAAAATGTAAAAGACAGTTTTGGAGACTGGCTAAGTCTGTCAAAACTGGAAGATTGCACAAGTTTATCAGTTACAACATGATCCGTTTTTTCCTTCCGACACGACACGGACACTTAAGACATTACATTCCGTCATCCTGTGCTGCCCGTCCTCATTGTGAGAATGTATGTCAGAATTTCATCAGTGACAAATGAAAAAAGCACCTAAATGCTTTTCATTTATAATAATGTATACTTAAATAGATGAGGACAGTTTTTAAGCGCTGACCTTCGCGACGGTGATGGTGGTGTTTTAGGAAATTGAGGATATATTTAGTAAAATTGTGTTGTAAAATTTTTATTTGTGGACTCACACAACTTTCACCTGTTAAATAAACATATCTTTGACCTTTTTAATATCCTCTTTGTAGTTAAAAGCACAGCCTGTAACAGACTGCAACCTGACATTATTTATTCCTTTATCCATTCAATAGCCACCTTTACCCCCGTCTGATGCCCTCCCCCCGTTTCCTAAAGGCACTTAGATTATGGATGCTTTTCACGGTGCAAACAAATGCATCTAGCACCCTGGGATTTAAGCAATGGGACCTCTTTCCCTTCATTTGAGCGTTGACAGAAGGAGGTGTGGATGGCCCGGCCTGAGTGGGACAGAGTGAGGGGGAACAGGAAAGACAGCGCTTGGGAGAGCAAGGAGGGAAGAAGGAGAGGTCAGACTCCCCTTGGAGTTCAACGGTCTCAAAGAGCTCTATGGATGGCTGCCTGCTGAAATATTTCACCACCCCTCCCTGCTAAGTCAAACACACCCCTCTGGGCTCTAAATAGAGTGTAATTAAGGATTCCAACCAGGTTTATCATTATGAACGTGGGGCATATCCTCTGGAACAAGAGTCTCTGTGTGTGCTTGTCTGAGAGTGGGCGTGTGAACGTGTGAGGGGATTATTGTGACAGAGTGCGTGCGAATATTCTACCTTCATTCTCTATCAAATGAAAAAAGATACAGCACCCCCCTGGTTATGGGGTGGGGGTGGGGACAGGAACAAATAAGAAATCTGGCATTGGGTGTGAACATTCTCAGACTACAGCGGGTTACTGCTTCACAGGCAACACACACACGTGGAGTGGCAGGTAGCAGGGGACCTGGACAGGTGGTGAGGAGGATTTAGAGAAGAATGGACCCTCACTGTCCGTAACAGCGACATTCACGCAGCCAATGATTATTTAGTAACCGGACGATGATATAACTACTTCATCACAGAGCCACAGAGGGTAGCACGGGTTCAGATGCGGGTACAAACCCAACTCATCACCACAAAAGCTAATAATAGCAGCAATAAATGTGTTTACAATCCGGTGAAGTCTGAATGCATTGATTTAGGGGGGCAGCGCATTAGCCGTCTCTGTCCGTGGCCGGGCGCTCGGGAAAGATCAGCTCGGCGCACAGCTGCCGACACGCACCGATCTCATGGGCCACGGTGAAGGCGGCGTGCAGGCCGTCGTCCTCAATCACGGCACAGCTCCTCTCCGGAGAGCAGATGGTGCCCACGTCTGCCATGCCCAGCGTGTCGCAGGAGTGATGCCCGCACAGGTCCTGCAGGGGGCACAGTGACACATGTCATACAGAACGCCAGCACCGTGCCTTTACGGACCCCGCCGCAAGCGTGCTTAGGTGGAAGAGTCCGTGCCGCATCACCAAGCCCTCACAGACTGCACGTGAGCAACAGCGACTTACTGTACACACGACAATGCAGCTCCCTGAATATCACCTCTATGCTCCTGAGCTTGACAACGTCAGGAAGCACTGAGACATGCTTACACACATCTGAAAATGTGAAATGAAGGTATTAAATACAGTTGCATGGTTTTCACTTTCAAACATCCCTGTCTGGTATGAAGGGGACGGGTCCTGGCGGTTGGGGGACGCAGAGAAATCAATCAACCAGTAGCTGCCTGTGTTGAAGGGCAGATGAGAACAACGGGAAACCACTCAGGGAGAGGTTTCTCTGTCCCTGTAGTCACACAACACTCATCAATTCCCAATTTCCATCACATTAAAAGCTTTTTGACACACACACACACACACACACACACACACACACACACACACACACAGAGTGTGTACACAAACGCGAAAGGTGCAGTTTACTTTCGCCATTTATTTAAATCTGGACAGTGTGACAAATGACCTTTCTGTGTGTCTCCGCTCTTATGCTCGGCCTGGGACAGTGGGAAGAAACTCTCTCCAGGTTTTAAAAGCATGGCCTCTGCTGACCATTGCTGCCATGCTCCTGGGTCACTCGGAACCACAGGAGAAAGTTTCAAAGTGGAGAAGAGCAGAAGAGGCTATAATGCAACCTTGAAGGTTTAGAGGAGAATTTAATAAGGTGGGGCTCAGCAGGAAACTTCCCCATTCAGGTCTGCTCTTCCAAGTGTGGCAGCTCAGGCCTGTGGTTGTGGAAAGCGCCTGTTTCGGCTTCACGCCGCCTTTTTGGAAACTACGCCACATGTCCAATAAAGCGGAATGAAGGAGGTGGCCCTGGGATCAGGTGGTGGACCTGCATCAAAACTGGTTTCCATTTCAGCACAGCCACAGTTTGCTGGCAAACGGTGGAGAAAACTACCTCTTTGACTGGCTGTGGATTCTGTGCTGCAACTTTCGGACCTGAAAAGTGTTCTGTTCTGTGTTCCGTACCATAGAAACAAGAAATATGACATTTGTATTTTTGTCTCCTGTAGTCTCAAAGCGTTTATATTTCCACAGGCTGGATTAAATTCAGTAAGTCTGTTTACCTCACGGTACTTGCTTTAAATAGTTAAACCTCCTCTCTAGGCAGAAACACCGATATATATATATATATCACATATCACAGCCAAAAACAAAGATCTTAAACCAGACGGACAGACAGCTGTTACCACAGTAATTATGGAACTGACTTGTCACCAAAAAAGTTGTAAATTCAAGACCCTGTAAGAATTCCTGCTGCTGTGCCTTTGAGCGATATGTCACTCGACTAAAGCACTCTTAACTTTAAGCAAAACAAGGTACTTGGGATGGATGCGTCTGCTAAGCGTTCAAAATAATAAAATAAGAGTTCTCTACCGACACCCCCATCCACCCACGCCGACACCACGCTGAATCCCACTAGTAAAGGCCACAAGAAGTGGAGCAGCCTGGCTTGTGGTCCAGAGGCTGGTCACTTATACCCACTGAGAGTTGTGTGTGACGGACAGATGGACAGACAGGCGCAGGGTTGACGATGACGGAAGACAGGCGGAAGAAGGTTGCCAAGAAGACTGGGTTTGCATCAGTGGATCAGTGTGTGGGACTGTGGTAAGATCACAGCAGTATGTTCCTCAGTGCCGTATGAGATGAGATGCAACGGTTTGTGATGTAGCTGATCATTCGGGATCCTTAGGATATAAGCGATGACATTGAATAATGCTGAAACTGCATTTACTACACTTCTCTGTCAAACTGTGTCCAAAATCTGACATCAGTTTCCAAAAAGCACACACTATATTCTGCCCTTGGCTGCACCAGGACAAAATGCAACACAAGCGACCGTGCAAAATAAGTCTCAGAGTTGTGGCCTCCTATTTATTCAGACTGTAGTGCTTCCCTGGACACCTGGGAGAGACAGCGAGAAAAGCCCCAGACAATAAATCCCCCTGTTTATTATTCACAGTAACACGTAAACATTTTCCCTATTCTGGGGATGTCACACCGGCTTCCGCTTTGATTCAGTAAACCGTTCCTGACTCCCCTCCAAAGTGCCTGAAAAACCTGAAAGCTGGTGACAGAAAAGTTGTCACATTTTTAGATTTTCCCTTTTCCAAAGTCCGCTGTATTTTAAAAAAAAAAGGAGATGAGTCTCTCAAATCATCTTTTGGGGGCTCACTAACCTTACGGTTTTAAGAGCATCGCCTCAATACACACAAAGACAAAAAATACACACATTTTCACACCCTTTCTTTTACTCTTTCACACACTCCACACGCAGGTTCCCCGACAGCACGTTAGCCCCCCCTGGGTGGGACGGGCACAGTTCAGCGACCCAGAGGAAGGGAGGCCAAGTCGTGCGAGGGCCCTGCGTCTCACATCTGCTCAGCCGCGCAACCATCGATCACGGACCTAGCACCGCCAACACGGGTCCGTGCTGACAGCACGTCCACAAGTCACTCTGGGTGTGGTTCTGGACCCGCGAGTGAAACTGTCATCGCAGCACTGTAAACAAGGGCAAACCTGCCCGCGCTGCCGGTCTATCAGAGGCACACGGTGAGTTTACACCAGTAAAAAAGGGTTTATGTTAAACAGTGGGTTTAAGACCAGCTGTGAAGGTACAGAATAAGAGAGCAGATTAATTTTTAATCAGAAAGGAAATCCAGAGTGACTGTATGAGCAGCAGTTTGTATGCTTTTCCACGCCTGGCTGCTATACGAAAAGGCCCCCATAGTGTGTGTGGGCATGTTTGTGTATGTGTGCGTGCTGAGTACGTCTTGATGTGTAGGTGCAAGTTACTCTGTTTGCTTATGACAGTGCGACCTGGTTGGTGTAGCAGGCCGGAGGGTAGAGAGGTCCGCGTGGCCCGTGAAGGTGTGTGTGTGCGCATGTGTTACTGTGTGACTGCGAATTTTACAACTACGTGGTATGGCTGGTGAACCTGCGGTGGTCCCGAGGACCACAACAACTGTCTGTGTCTACGTGTGTATGTGGGTGAGTTAACGTGTGCCTGCAGAATCCCCGAAACTCACGACCACGCTTTGCCCCGGCCAAGCGCGGTGTCACACGCGCAAACGCAGACACACACAGCAAAAGTCCGTACTGTACGTTGCTCCTGTCGCCCTTTTGTTTGTTTCCGAGATGTGCTTTGGGGGGATGTTGGGGTCACCTAGAAAGGCAGTAGAAGATGGCACTGTGGTTAGAGCTGCTGTCTTGTACTCCATGGGCCCAGGTTTGACCCCCATCCCCTGCTGCTGGAGACTTGAGACTAGTACTTACCCCCAGGGACCGTGCTGTGGGTAAAGCGCTGCAGGTACCTTTGGAGAAGAGTGTCAGCTAAGTAGAACTTTAAGGAGTTTTACACAAATATTAGGGAGGACAGTTTGAATCTTGCCTGAACATTTGGATGGACACGTTAAGCCTACGATGTCTTGATAGAACTTCCCTTCACTGACTCAACGGACTTTTCGCTTGTGTAACGTCTCAGCCCCAGCAGATTCCGCCAACAACACCGGCTCAGAGGTGCCTCTGAAGCACGCGGCATGGAAGAAATACGAATATCCTGAGCAAAACCCGCGTGGTTTCAGCATCAGTGTCTGTCAGCCCGTCTCACATCAAAGACCAGAGCGTGTGAAGACCCGTGTTCCACCGCTAACCCGCATTGCCCAGGAGAGGTGCTCAGGACAGGAGGCTCCTCCCTCCGCCCGGTGCCGCCAGCCAATGGCGCTGTGGACTTATATACGAATAAACACACTTGCACACAGCTCGCACGTGGCTTCAGCGGAGGGAAAAGCTGTGACGGAATCGGCGCCATGGAAACGGCTTCGGTGCTGGGGAAACCAGCTGAGAGCGACGATACTGCATCCTGTTTGTAAACACAGGCAGAGATCGACTGCGTCACTAATGTCACCCGCGACTGTAAACAAGCTGTGTGAACCTGACCAACACTGCACCCGGTCTCTGGTGATACACAAAACGTAAAGATGACACTGTTAACGCGAATGGGGTCGTGTCCGGCAGATAGAAAACCGGCAGAGGTTTAGATATAGGCTACGAGGCAGGCGTGATCTTGGGCTCTTCTTCACAGCCCCCTGCCGAGAAGCTGGTATGAAGGCCGACTAGGCCGTGCTGTATGCCCGCTTGTTTGTGCACCCAAGTAGCAGGCAGCCGTTCGTGTCACAACGGCGGCATTGTGCCCACAACTAAATCAGCAAAGCGGCGGCAGCCATGCATCACCTCACCCAGTGACATAACATCCAATGATCGTGCACAACAGACGCCATCGTGCAGGGGCTCTTGTGCAACCCTGCAGCGCTGTGAAAAGGACCCTCTGTTGATCCGTGGTCGCATCAGCGTCTACGCACTTGGTGTGTGTGTGTGTATGTGTGTGTGTGGGGGGGTCCTGCTGGATTTCTGACCGCAAAACCGTGTAGAGTTTAATCCGGCGCACTGGGCCCCACCTGCTTACAACCCCACTGACACACAACGGAGAATTAGGCGAAAAAACAATCATCTGGGCTGAGTAGCGGCTTTCAGTGGTTAGGAAGAGGACTGACCACTGCAGTCTTGGAGGTTCTAAATTCCAGGCAGCTTACACATCCAAAATGCGATTTCCCATGTTTTTCTGGGTAAACACAGCGTAAAGCACAGTAAACGTCTTCACGTCCCTGTGGAAGAGGATGCCGACTGGTTAAATAAACAACAGCGGCGCTCGGGTCTTGGCTGCCGGACTCTGCAGACCGATCCGGGAGCAGTGGTTCGGCAGGTGCCAGAGCGCTGGAGCAAAAACGTGCAAACACAGCAGGAGTTCAGCTGGTGGGCAGCTCTCTGTCAGCCCTACCTGGCAACCTACACGCTCTGTCTCCTCAAAATGGAGCTGAAAGCGTGGCGGATGAGTAAAGCAACGCGACAGATTACCCGTCCACCCGCCCCACACCACCGTAACACCTATACTGAAGCGAGAGGGGAAACCCACACGAACTCGAACCCCTTTGCAGGTTAACGGATAGGAGCTGTAATAATAATCAAGCTCAACATCCGCTCTACTCCTTGACAACGTCTGTGGAGGATGTGCGCATGGCGGAGCCATGGGTAGTTACTGAAGGGAAGGAAAATATGCCGTGTGGTTTCAGGGTGAAATACCACAATGCAGCCAGCAGCTGATGTCGGCTACATCCTGTAACCCTGGGAAGAATGTGCGCCCACGGTGCGAGGGATCACATGGCCTTGAAAACAGCACAGCCCCGGGGAGCTGGGAGGGGAAGTCCTCCAAAGATGTGGGCCAATCCCCAAACAAATGTGAGGTGGAAATGGCTCCAGAGTGGATGAGTGCGTGGAAGGCTGGCAACTGGAGATTTATACGGGAAGCTGAACCCACAGGGTTCAGTGGAACTGCTGCAGATTATTATACTGCTGCTGGAACGTTCTCGAGTAAACTGGTGTCACCAAAGCGCCATTTACAGTCATTTATCACTGGTTGCACGGAAAGAACAAGTCAGGGGCTACACACCTTTCGGACAGGTCGACGCATTGAAAAACGAACGCAAAAGACGAGCGTTGCCAACTGTGCCAGGTGTGCTGTGGTCATACGTGACGACGGACTGCTGGCAATGGAATGTTTTTAACCGTGTTATAGTTCGTGCTAGAACCGGCGCTAGTTAACCGTACCCGTCAGCGGTGTGACAGTAAAGCCCATCGCAGATTTGATGACAACACATTAAAGCTTAACATCATATTTCAACCTGCATGGATGGACGGATGGAATGATAGATGAAGGAGCTGGACTACAGAGGGACCGGTGGGTTAAACAGCTGGATGGAGCAGATGGTTGGATTATAACATATGGAAGGATGAATTATAAATGGATGGACTCAACGGTTGGGTTATAGATGGATGGATGATTGGCTGAACTACAGATGGATGGGTGGGTAGGTAGATGTTTCTTCCTTTCCAAAGGATGTTGACGAATTTGGCAGTTTACCTGCCTGGTGAAGAGGATGGCGGCATCGTGGTGCTCCTGGTGGTCATCGTCCAGCGGATTCTGCTGGTTCTGCCACTTACAGAAACTTTTCAGCGTCGCCGCCGCGTTCTTGCTGATCTCCAGTCCCTTCTCCTTGTCGGTCACCACTACCACCTTGACCACCGACAGGCGCACCGGGTTCTCGATGCTGGCGTGACCGTACAGTCTGGACGCGATGGTGGCCAGCGTCATGAGGTAGTGCTGCAGATCCTTGCCGTACTTCTGTGACATGGACTCGTCGGCGACCAACAACAATTCCACGTGCCTGGCGCGAGAGACCGACCTCCTGTGCCTCTTGGCAGAGGCGCGCGACAGCATCTCGGAGAACCACCACCTGTCGTCACGCGCCCCGCGCTCGAATCCAGCCTTTGCATTACCTGTGCTGCGCCGCGGCTCCGGCGTCCCGCAGCCTTCGGTCTCCGGCACCTCCTCGAACCCGAACCTGTCGCGCGTGTAGTACAGGAGAGCGCTGTCCAGCGTCGCGTCGTCCGCCGCGCGGACGTCACCCTCGCGTCCTCGCGCTCTCACGAGCGGTCTGACGGTGTAGCGCGCGCCCCTCACGGCGAAGAAGCCGCGGAGCGCGCCGCCGCACACGTCGAAAAGCGCCAGAGACTCGGGGTCGGAGTCCACCGTGCCGCGGTAAAGACAGTGCCCGGGCGCCCCCCGCAGCAGCGCCGCATACTCGGAGCTCAAGTGGCGGGAGAGCACCGCCTCGTCCCTCTCCAAGTCCAGCTGGAACTTCCTGCCATCCACGTACAAGAGGTAGCCGGCTTTGCCGTCGCCGTGGTAAATCCTGTCGACCGCGCGCACGAGCCCGTTGCTGCGACGCGCAGGTGCGGCGGGGCGCAGAAGCGCGTCCCCGGCGCGGGAGTGCGCGGCGCACAGGAGGAGCAGCGGCACGAGCAGCGGCGCGAGCGGCATGTCGGCGGAAAGCGCCAAGTTCGCGCGGAAGCCGCTCGAGCGAAGTGTCTGTCGGCTTTACGCCCCGGCTTAAAGCGACGTGAAGAAAACGCGTGAAAAGTCAGAAAAACATCTCAGGGCAGGAGGAGAAGTGAGCTTGATGGGGGGATGCATTGCCTTTGGATGCTCAAAATCCCCCCGAACAGAAGAAAAAGGCGGAAAAACAAACACATTGGAGAGACCGAGCTTCGGGTACAATAAATCGAGAGGACTCGGTTGAACTTTGAGAAGAAAACAGAAAGTTGCTACTTAAAAGACACTGAGAGAGAGAGAGAGAGAGAGAGAGAGAGAGAGAGAGAGAGAGTCCTGCCCCCCGCACTTTCCTCTCGCAGCGCGCGCGCCCCGAGCGAATCAAAGCAAAGTCAAGTGCGGCCCCGCAAAGCGCGCGAGGAGCTCGACGTGGAGCCGAGAAACGTGGTCAGTGCGGTTACAGCGGAGTCTCTTTGTCACTTGGCCGATCTCACAGACCGGGCGCAGCAGGGGCGAGAGAGAGAGCGAGTGCGCGCTGGGGAAGGAGGTGCAGCGACAGAGAGACTCCTTTTAACTCCCCGGGAAAGGAAAACACAGGTGTTAGGGTTAAAATCTGGCTCTGAATAGGTATATAGTTATAGCCCTTGCTGATAACGTGGCTTTTTGACCTCTTCCCCAAACCCAAATGTGTGATTTGGGGTGAGTATTTTAGCAACAGGCTATTCATTGCTGTCTTTTGCACTCAGTCATCACAAATATAATGAGAAAATCACAATAAACGGCCAAACCTGCATCCTCCCGCATCCCTGTGCTGCAGTCTCTATGTAAATAGCCTGGTCCACCTCGAAGTCACACACACTCGTGTTGGCATTTCAGCGGTTTGCAAATGGAGCTTTTAATTATTGAAGATGAAATATATTCAGCCGCGCACTGCAGTAAGTGTGTGTTTTACTTCCATAACTACACAAGACCTGGATAATTTATGGCGTTTCGAGAATAGAACTCTTGCTATGCGTGCAAGAAAAGGGATTGGTGTTTTCACAGAAGTTGGACTTTCTGTGCTAAAGGACTAGATTTTAGTGTTAATACTAGTGTGGAAAAAAGTTAACACGCCACCGGTGAGATTAATGCACTGAAGTGCAAATAAAATAAGCGGAGTGTTTACACTGTTACGGTGATGACAGATGATAAATGGCACTGAACAGTGTTTCCCCCAGGATTCTTCAGTAGAATTCCAAACAACTCTTTCAGCTACATTGCTCACATTCCTTTATTGATCTCTGAGCCAAATCTGAATCACAGCGCGTCAAAATGTGACATGCAACAGTGATGGACAAAAACTTTGGTTTAAGCAGCTCTTGTGTAATTCTCTCCTAGACCAACTTCTGCGGTGTAAAGAATATGTTAGAGAACTTTTCCAAAATAACTTTTACATCTTATTGAACCCTAGCACGTCCTCCAACGTGTACTAATCCGCACACAGACTTTTCACTTTTCAGAGACTTCTTCAGACGTTTCAAAATATGAAGTGGTGCATTTGGAGCCCATTTGTCAGCAATGTCAGTGAAGGTCTCAAAATTTCCATTTACAGATGCACAAATAGTATATTATTTCAACCTTTTTCAGTGCTTCACCCACCCCCTCCAGTTCTCCTCCTAATGAGCTTAGTAGGGGATTCTTTAAATTTGTAAGTAATATTGTTCTTATTATTTCTGAACTCCTCTTTTGTCGATCTCTTATGGTAACCGATCTGAGACGTGTCAGAAATGTGGGACTTGAGAAGACTCTGGCGGCGCTGCATACATCTTGAGGGACGTAGCAGATGAAAAAATAGAAGGTAAAAACAAACAACCATGATAAAATGCAGGGGATTGAACATGTCAATGGGAATATTAATGAATTCCTAACTTACAAATGTGTTCTTTTTTTTGGTTTGGTATGCTATGCTCTCTGCGACCTCTATGAAATGTTCAAAGGACTTGATGTCTATCTACTTTTCTGTGGTCTTGGCAGCAGGGCTCAATCTGGCCTTTCACTAGGAAACCCACTTGGAAGTCTGCCAGAAATACAGTTACGAAGGTGTGGAGCAGTGGCAGGAATTGAGTCTCTGCAATGACAGCGATGGCCTTTAGGGCCTTGGGTACGTATTCCCAACAGTAAGAGAGTGCAGAACAGCTATGGATCTTTGGTAGATGCAGGAAAGTGTGTGTAGGGGAAAGATAGGGTGGAGGTTGTAGGTGGCAGTAGGAGAGAAGGGTGTGGGGATGTTGCAGGGGGGTTCATCTGGGGTGACTGTGCTTGTTGTGGTCTGTCTGAACTCCAAAAGAACCAAAAAAAAAAAAAACCCTCCCTCTCTGGTCAACGGTCCTTCTTGTCTGCAAGCTCCGGAAGACCAGGGGAAAATGGCTGTGATTGGCTGAGTTTTGTAGACGCGTGACTTTTTGATTTCATTTTCGGCGTGTCTAGGTTTGGATCCGAGAACCAGCGGTCCATCCAGCCGACATGGTGTGCGATCAGTAGGTGGGGAAAACGGAGGATCCAGTCGACGATGGGCAGCGTGTGTGTGCACAGGGGCAGAGAAACAAGCTCACACACATGCACGCTGGTGCTAGTATTGGTGTCACGCTGAGCCCTAGCACATGTCCTCCAACGTGTACTAATCTATACACACAGTCACGCAGGCGGACAAGAGACACTCATGAGGGAGACGGGTGGGGGGGTGGGGGGCGGCAGAAATCCCATTTATCTGAATGAAAGCGCTACATTGGAGAATCATATAAGCTTCTCCATTGTTCTCACCCATCTACGCTCACTACTGGACACAGATAACGGTATTAGTGCACACACACACACACACACACACAGAAACGTGTAACAGTTGGTCTGACTTACCCTCATGCCGAAGGTAAACCAACTCGAGCTTTTCGGGCTACTATAGCTCATGATTTCCCACCAATAAACAGAAGGCTGAGTCAAGTTGAACATCTCCTGCTTCTCATGCCTAACAGGGGAACCACGACAGGGCTCCTTTCACTTCCATCACTCTCACACATTATATATTTTATCCATTTCTCATTGTCGAATGTTAATACCTTGTTCTGCTCCAACCAAAGCATTTCCTCGAATGTTTATGTGTTTAGAAATGTCTCGGTGTTATTACTTATGCAACTGGCTGAATGTCTCTCTCTGCTGTTTTTATTATTTGTTGTTAAATGTTCTGAAGCAACCTGCTGGGAAGGGAACTAAACAAAAATGGACTGAATTGAAAGCAGGCACTTGAGCGTGAATAGTCCTCAGGCTATCAGGAGGACTAAAAATAAGGAACCCCTGATTACCAAACCAAAGTGAGAAGAAACGATTTCTTTGACTGTGTTTTAGTTGGGGCGCTGTATAAAAGACCTGGAATCTCCTCAGATGTTTTTTTGGACAGAGCTTTTCACACTTATATCGTGGATGTTATGCTGAGACCAAAGGTCAAAGGTAACTCACTTGTATTGTGTTGAAGGTTAGGGGTCGGTGTTGGGTCCAGCAGAAAATCAAGCACAAGGACCATTATTTGGACAAAAATGGACAAAGTACTTTTAACGTTCCATAGGTCCTACTTCAGTTAGCGCTATATGCTAAACATTGGTGCTCCAGAGGACTTTATGTTTAGCTGGTATTTTCAAACGTGCTAAGTGGCCTCCTGTACACCACAGGGACCTCGGTCCAGTAATCGGGAAAAACCAGGAAATGCTGAGTAAAGCAATGACATAAACTTCATCTGCAACTCCAACGTATGACACATTGGGTTCACAACCATCTCAGCCTGCCTCTTTGAAGGCTTCTTTGGCAAATATTGTGGTCAAACTATAAACAAAGTCAACTGGGAAATTCAGCATTCACCGAATTTCTGCTCCAGTTGGAGGGTTCTAATCACTTAGAGAAAAAAAAACCACAAGGTAAAAACACTTCATTTGAAAATAAACATAAATTGTGTTTTTCTTTATGACAAATTGGCCAGTTGAATGGAAAAGTTCAGCATTACTCCTGTAAGCCCAGAATTCCCCCCAAGGACTTACAGGAAACCATCTCAGTCACATCTGCCATTATTGGAGGGAAAATCTTGAGGTGGTTTGTGAGTCATGGTTCTATGTTTTGAAAATATTTAGTACAATTTGGAACAAAAAAACATTAAATAAAAATCATGCACTAGAAAGCTGCTTTAGGGATTACCACTGCACTTGTGGTTTGGGATGATGTTGCGGAGGTAAAACTCCTGAAGTGTTTAACTAGCACCCCCTGGGTCTGTTTCCTCACTTGCAAGCTGATCCCTCTGATTCACTTAAGCCCATAAGCTTGCATTGCTTTTTCCATTTTTCATACGCTCTTCAGAAATATTACTGCAGACATGCAAACACTCTACCTTTGTTTTTATCCTGACGTGTATTATAAATGACTCAGAAAAAGAATATAAAACGATCATCCCAAACACCCCTAATCCAACACAACACTGTCGATGCACAGTTCCGCTCAACATTCTCAGCCTCCTTGCATTTTAGGTATATCCTGTACAGTATGTTCAGAAATAAATGCGAATCTACCAACTTTTGATCATCAAAATATTTTGATGGGACATTTGAAGACTTCTTGATAACATCTGAGGTAACAGGGAAGCCAAGGTGTCTGAAGATGACCTTGTGCCCTTTTGAATTTTTATGTTTGGTCATAGTTTTTCTGATGGGCTCAGACAGCTCTCTTGTCTTCACCGCTGTCAAAAAGGAACGGAACGAAAGAGATCTCTTTAAGGATTGAAACCATCGTTTGTTGGCGTTATTTCTTGCCACTGCAATGAGAATGTAGTTCAAACAGATCAAGTCAGATCTGAGCCATTCAAACGGGTGCCAATAATTGTGTCATGGCAGCTTTTCAGTTTTCACGTTATTTCCACATATCCTTTTTTAATCATCGTTTTATCCTGTGCTGCTCTGTATCAAACGAATGAGTGTCAGTAGACCAAAGCTGTTTCACTGCCCACTTTTTTCAGGAGATCTTGTACAACAGTGCCAGTAATGTTGACCTGAACCGTACAAAGAGCATAAAAACCATCTCACCCAAAGGCTGCAGTAAATATTTCATACATAAGCCAATAAAAGCTTGTTTGCAATTGTTATCAAAACTTACCACACACGTGTTAGATAGCGCCTGCTCAACTAGAGGCAGAACATCCATTATTTAATACACCTGATCTCTAACAATTAAGGGTAAATCAGGTCACCTATAACATCAGATCCTTTTGCAAACCTCATATCACTGGCTAAGTGTCCCGCTCCCCATGTCAGCGACAGGATTTGCTCCCACAAACCCTGGTTATGAACCCAGAGTCCCAGTCAACAGGGTGTCGACTGCGTCAAGGTTTCTAACAGCGCTTCCCCGATATGGTTACTGCTCCTGGCAGAGACACTGAGTTAGAAAACATGTCTGCAGAAGTGCATGCACAAAAAGGCACAGATTTTTTTAGAATTAACTTTGGAAAATCGTGCTTCAAACAGAACAGCACTTGCATCCCTGTAGGGCTTTGACAAAGATGGAATGCATGATACAGTAAAAAATAAAGATTTATTTACAAATCTGGATAAGCCACACTCCAGGATATGAGAAGAAGCAGAAGTAATGAAATTTATTTGAAGCACTGTGAATAATTATACAGGAATGACCCTGAGGCCTGCAACGTGGATTATTGGACCTTGGCTCTTGGAGAGAAGAGTTTGTCTTACTGTCTGTCCAGCTGCAAACAGGAACAGTGATGGAAACAGCAGTCGGAAGACGGAAGACAGTTCCACGGGAGAAGTGGTCCCAAGTCTGAAACGTCCTAAGTGGAAATAGAAGTCTATCAAGCTTAATCCGTACCTTGAGGCGCACTAAGCCAGAACCGGCACTAAAAAACTGTGGATAAAACCAGCAAAGTTCAAAGTTTTGAGCTGAAACAGTAGGAACTGATGGGTTTTTGTCCACTCTTGCATCCTTGACTTGAGTTTGCTTTGTATTGAGGTGTGCGCGCTGTGTCCTTAAAATTCACACACGTCTACGCACATGTGTGTCCCGGGTCGACCGTGGTTAGCAAAGCCGCTGTGTATGTTGCGCAATGCAGGTTAAATGGGGACAAGGCACAGACACAGAGAAACTTCCACTGCATAACAACCTGAGAAAAATTCCAGCGAGACACACAAAAAGACACATTTCTATAAAACCAGCAGAAAAACCTTTTCTCACCAAAGTAGGATAGTTAATGTATTAGTGATGCATTGAGCTTTCTCTCGAATTTAGTGGGAAAACCTGAACTGAGCAGCACAAAATTGCCAATACATCCCGGGATCCGAGTGTAACTGGTTGTTCAGAACAGAAGAAAGTACCCTAAATACCCTCATCAAGTATTTTTGATGGTCAAAGTCACTCCTGGTTCCACGTTTCCATGATGAGACATGCATTGTCTTCAGGGACTTTGTTTCGTCAGCCAAACTGCACCGAGGGACAACAGTGACTGTGACAGAATCTCGTCCAAACCACGACGTCATTTTTGCTCGTGTTTCTGCGCATTCCTAACTGACTCTTACTGTTTAGAACAACAGAGTATTTCAAAGCATGTTTGTGCTTATTTACACTGCAGTAACATAGGAACCCAACTAAGGAGAGGAGTTTGGGATAAATTAATATTCAGCGCGGAGCAGTGGAGTCTTTGAGGTGTGTTTGCTTGTGTAGGGTGAGATTTTCTTCCACCTGGGCCACGGTGTCACTGTCCCACTCTTCCCGTAACCCTGTGCGTCGGGTTTCTTGGGTGTAATGCGCTAAATAAGCGGAAGGAGTTCTGCTCTCAAGAATCATCTTGCTGAAACGGTCCAGTAGCTGCAAACACATGGTGGAGGTGTCACACACATTTTCCATATCTACAGAACGACAGCGGTTGACGTTGTCAAGATCAGTGTTTTTCGCACCCTCGCACTTCAGACAACACGCTTTCATAAACACACACACACACACACACACACACACACACAGAAACGTGTAACAGCAGGGCTGACTTACCCTCATGCTGAAGGTAAACCAACTCGGCTTTGCCTTCTTTTTAAAGAACTTGAGCTCATCTTACTGTGCCATTTGAACGATGCTCTAGGGAACAACTTATCTTGCAGCCCTTATGCTGGCTTATTGACCTACTGACTTCTCCAGGAAGGAGGGACATAAACACAGAAAACAACGTTTATGGCACAAAGCAATTATCTGTAGGCAAGGAAGACCAGTCACACCCTTCTCTAGGTGTTTTCCCACTACCTCAAGTATGTAACAGTAAAGAAAAATGTATAATATGACCATTAACCATCTTTAAGAATTCAGTGTCTCCTGGAATAGTTGTGAATGTCGCCCACACGCAACAAAGGTCAAGCTGTAAGTTACTGACAAAACATCTGCCATTTTTGCTGCACAGATTTGGAGACCTCTTCCCTTCGCCAAGCCTACTGATGAACTGTACCAAAGACGGGGGGGACTTGGTCTTATTGAAGTTCTGGCCCAGGCATGTGAGCCTTGATCCTTTTCCACGAACTGGTTCCTTCTGGGAAGACACAAGAAAAGCAACTTCCGCACGGCTAGTGGAACTTACACGTGGGATCCGCGGGACTCCTCACTCACTCCTGCCGCTCACCGAAGAGACAGGAGTTCAGCAACTTCCCCATGGCTGCAAAGTCCATAGAGGCCAGTGCTTTGTCCCAAGGTCCAGCCATATGAGTGGAATTAAACACATCACCGTATAAATTCCTCACCCTAGCAGTCTCAGCAATGCTTTACTGTGACACTTCATACAGTTCATTCTAACGTAATGATCTTTTTTTTACATTACGCCCGAATTTAAAATAATAATCTCATAATATGACAATTTGGTCGAAAAGAAACATCATATTCTTCAAGTTTTTGTTTCCCAATGCAGACTTACGCAAGAGATGTTTCAGTTGGTTTCATACAAAACAATTTGTTGTTTTTCTGATGTGTTTTTACTGAAGGTTCTGCGTGTCACCGAAGACGACAGCAGGAGCCACGCGGGGAGTTTACCTTGTTTCCTTTCACAGCGCCTGATGCCCCCCACCTAAAGTTTAAGAAGCGGGCAGACGTCTGCATTCCGATACGCGGTGTGTGTGTGTGTGTGTGTGTGTGTGTGTTTACATCGCAGACTCGGACGAAACGCCGTGTCGGGGGTAGACAATCCTTACGCAAAAATTACAAGTGAAACGTCCAAGAAACTAGCATATCAGTGGCTTCGATTAGCAAGGGACCAAAAGATGCTACTGAATCACTTAAAACCCTGATTTGTAACAAATGAAATTATCAACAGACTTTTCAGTGTTATATACTATCCTAGCAGTGGCCTGGGGGTCTCAAGTGTCTCCATATCCTTATCAGTATCCTTCTAGTTTAACTCAAAGCTACACATGAGTCATATAAAAAATTAGCCACAAGTGACTTGGCTGCACTACAAAGCAAAGCACATTGTTAGAACCCTGGACTTCATTGATGTGTCCTGTGTGACATGATTTGTGAGCTGTGGGGTAAACACTCGGAGGCTTCAAAGCCCATGTGACCCTGCGCTGTCCTCATTACTGGGCCGGCTGTGGTCGTGGCCCGCTAAGCGAACAATGGAGGCCGTAGACAGGACCCCCCCCCCGCTGCCATTGTCTTCCAACAAACAGTAGTGGTAACCAGTGGTGTGGCTACAAAGCAAGAGAAAAGTTTGCACGTTCAAGTCTTGGCTCGAGCTGAAGGGCTATTTGTGTAAACATGTGTAACCGTGTATCTAAACAGGTCAAAATTAAGCTGCTTTAACTACGCCAGCGGCAGCAGGAATAATAATAATAGCAACAACAAAGAAGAAGATGAAAGAGAAGAAGAATATGGATAAGATTTTAGAATGGCAAAACATCATTTGAAAACTGTAAAATTCCTGTTGAAAAGTTTTAGTGGATGGTGGTCATTTTCATTTATACGTTTACATTCTGTTTTGCACAGCTCTTTGCTCCAGGTTCCTATTCACACTTCCGGGTCACGCCGAGCCCTGAGTCTGACCGAATCACTGCTTGGGCGCAGAGAAGCAACCGAGGACCAGCGCTCGGTCTGCGGCGCGGCGCGGACCAGCCTCTGCGGCCCAAAACAAACATGCGGAGAGATCCTGGAGGGAAAAACACATCAATAATGACACAGACGCAAACTGCAGCGCACCTAATGTAAAGGCTTTGGGTGGAAGCTCAGGAAAATACTTACCTACAGCCTGAGGAATGTTTTTCACTGAGGTGAGAGAACATGTTTGGGGGAAAGAATTTACGTTTGAGGGTTGCTGTTGTTTCAAATAATTCATCCTTATTTTGGAAATTAAAAATATGCCCAAGTGACCCTGACTCAAAGATTCCGCCGCTCTGCTCTCACACAGCGCTGCGACGCAAAGCGACGGCCGAGGAAGCGGGAACGCGGCCTGCTGGGAGCAGATCGCTCCGACTCGAGGCGGCGTCGCGCGGGGAAACGGCTGGCGGAATTCCTGCGCCTGCGGGACAACGTGGGCTCAACATTCTTTACACAAAGGCTGCAGCCTCGAGGGTTTTAGAGTTACAGTGTTATACGTCAGCCGGTTACACCTGAACACCAGGCAAAATGATTCACTGTCACCTGAAGAGCGGCGATGAATACGTCACTCCGTAAGTCAACAGCGGGGTAAATATCTCACCCCAAAACCTTTGACGTGTAGGATTTGTAGCAGAAATATGTAGCATATTGACAGAAATTTAAAATATGGATATACACCCTTTGCACACCCTGCTTACATCTCATTATATTTATTTATTGGTGTCACTGTAGTGTTGTACACTAAAAACACGTTGGTTCTTCAGCACCAGTTGCGGTCGGCGTGACGGGTTGACACCGGAGCTCCGGAAAGTTCTGGTTGATGGTTCAGCAATTGCTGGTTCATTTGTTGCACTTGCATCTGAACAGCAAACGCAGCCGCAGAAGCCATTTCAGGGAAAAAAGCAAGACGTCTGAATCTCGACTGACTTTCTAGTACCGCTAACATCGTGCGTTCGTGTGGAAGTTTTTATTTAATAGAAACGTACAGAACACAGTTCTCGCTCTACAACACATCCATTTCCGTCAGTGATCTTCCTAATTATTTAGATCCATAATAAAGATGATAAAACAGACAACAGAGATAACCAGCTATAGTGTTTTACAGACAAAAGGAAAACTTTCTTTCAGATGCACTTCATTGAGAACCAACATTCGTAGGTTTCAAAGTGTTATTTCAGTGGGCGGCGCAGAGGTGAGCAGCTCTGCTGTCTCACAGCACCCGAACTGTTCAGGCGTCGGTTTATATCCAGCTCAGGCTACGTGGAGTTTCCGCGTTCTCCGCATGTCCGCGTGATGCCAAATGTACCAACAGTGACTGTGCAAAAAAATCACTTCAGCTCTCATCTAAGCACAGGACCCGATTCCAGTGGTGTTGAGCACATCGTAGGCACTTCAGTTTCTTCCCCATTGTCCACTAGCACCTTCTTCAAGGAAACCCTTTCAAACAGCACTTAACATGGACGTGCCTTCAGGTGACTGACTCAGACACCCCAAAATGACCCAAGGCTCTGACTGTTTGTCTCTCTCACCGTTGTCCGAACTGGGCCCACGAAGCAGAGGTACCATTCGAAGGCGCCTTAACCTAACAAGAGACCGACTAGGGCTGTGAGGCCACTTGGAGGCCCTCCACTGTCCGTCACTTCACATCGATTCGAAATAATTCCCCCCCGAATAGCATAAGTGATACAAGTTCAAACCCCACTGTGTGGAGTTTAAGAACAGAAGCAAAACAGGTAACTTGCTAGAAAATGGGTGCTGGATGAAACTTGAGTCTTGCGCATCTGTGCTGAAGCTCAGAGGGAAGCTCATAAGTCTGAGAAGAAATCTTTAAGAAAAATTGCCCGCCGAAGGATCTCGAGGCAACAAAGTTCCCGCAAAATTACGTGTCGGACCAGCGGCTAACACGTTTCGGTGCAATAAACACCGCCGCAGCCAGTAAGTTTACAGTGAATATTACGATTATAGATTCATAGTTAATACTCTTGATAGTTTTCTCCAAAACTTTGGAGGCAGTTTGATTCGCACATCAGGCTACTTCCAGTTTCCCATAACTGCAGTGATCACCATGTGACACAAGTCAAGAAAAGTACAAAATTTGCACATTCCTGGGAGCTCAGACATCTCACAGATGAAATCGCCATCTGTTATATATGAAGGGAGAAAAGCCTGTTCTGTCTGCAACAGTAGCACCTCTTCAGGCTTCCAGCTGCACACATAACTGAGCAAGTTGGCCCTTCAACAGAACAGGTACGACATGTCGGTGTGGAACACGTGAACACGCAAAACCACCAAAACAAGATTCTCCTTCGTCGGCACAGGACTCGCGCAAAAACCTGTCGAACCGTTGCACTGTGCTTAGAGGTTCTTGCTTCGGACCATTCGCTTCCCTGCGTGTAGAGGACAAGTGCACCCCCCACCCTGCTTTTTCTGCTCCCTTGGTTGTGGTCAGCAGCAACTGGAAAACCCCCCGAGCGGTGCGCATTCCTGCGGTGTCTCCCACTACCCATTGTCAGATTTGCTGGAGGAAAGGCATTAATCTGGTGACCCTGGAAAGTTTATCCTCACTGTTCTCATGCGGACAGGGATCTCTGGAGACGTTTTAGGGAACCATTTTCACATCGGATTTAATAATCCTTCCTGAGCCTTTTTATTGTGTCTTCGAGAAGTTTTCTAGCTGGTCCCACTCTTGGCCTCCAGCTGAAACAATGGACCCCGTCCTCTATCCCAGACTTGTTTAACCTCCACGGGTGATATTAAGGCCTGGCCCCTCGGCCCCCTGCTAGGCGCTAATGGCCGTCTGTGTTCGTCCACATCGGCGCTCTAAAACCAGCCCGGTAAGTACGCTGGCATGGCAGTGAGTACACATAAAAGTGGAAAATGGCTCACTAATGGTAAGTAAACACTGTCTGGAGTCCCAAAAGCAAAATGCTGAGAGGAAACAGGAATGCAGCATTGCATCAAACATTCCAGGCACATTACAGATTACACATTCTGTACACTTCTCAACTGTTGTTAGTTTTATTTTAGATGACACCCCGTTTGGAAACACACACATTTACGAACACACCCACGCATATTAAACCGTTGAATAAAATCCTCTAATTGCCAAGTACACGGATGAATGTATGAGAACCAGAAAGAGTGAAAAATCAAAGCCGCGGGAAAATGTGGACAAACAAACACACCGCAGGCCACCAAGCTGGGCAGCTCCTGCTCCACATTGTTTAGACGAATGCAATAAAATGGGCGAAAAAAGAAGCGCGGCCGTCTTCCTGAATTCCACGGCCTTACGAGAGATCGGTTTACATGAGGCTTTCGCTATTAACGCATTAAATTAAATGCACGCGAGCCTTTGGAGAACTGAAGGAAAAGGAGTCGTTTTCGCTCAGGCTTGAGGGTCTTTGAGGGACAAACGCCAGTGTAATAAAAAGACAACAGAAAAATGTTAAACGTGAGAAGCTGCGCAGATGCCTGGTTGTGGCAGGATTTGATTCGAAACCTGAAACTACGGTATTTTTGTAGGACATAATACCACATCTCAGTCCACACTGTCGCACGTATGAGGAAGTTATATTTTAAATGCCTGCGTGTTGTGATATGTATGTGCGAACGCATGCGAGCGGCACGGCGGCGCGGCGAGTAGCGCTGCTGCCTCGCGGCACCTGGCTGGTTGGGTGTGGGTTTGAATTCAGCTCAGTCTGTGTGGAGTTGGCATGTTCTCCCCGTTCTGTGTGGGTTTCCGCCCACAGTCCAAACACATGTTTCAGGTTAACTGGCTGCTCTGAACTTCCAGCAGCACGTGTGTGACTATGTGTCCACCATGTGATGGCGTGGCATCCCATCCAGGGGTTGTTTCATAACCTAATGTTCAATGCCACCAAGGCAGGCCACAGCAACCCTGACCAGGATAAAGCGGTGGATGGATGGATGCATTATGCACCATATGTGCTTTTTTGTTTGGTTTTCATTATAATAAAACAAACGTTGTCATGTGAAACTATGAACTCTGCACATCTCCTGAAGATCTTCAGTAATGCGAGTTTGCAAAAAGCCATCTTCCACTCTTCAGTAAGAACCCCATTTGCCATAGTACAACATTACAGTCTTAAACCCGCCTCAGATCTCAAATTGCAGCTTCTTAAATCTTAAACACACAGAAGGAGTGGGGGGGGGGGTAGATGGGGATAAAAGGGTCTTAAGCCCAGCAGTTGTGTCCTCGTGAGCTGAGAAGGGCAGTGATAACGTGAGACAATCCAAAGAATGGATTTTTGTGTTATTGCAAGCAGGTCAGAAAACAAGTGCTGTTTTCTGTGAGTGGTTCCCATTGATCTCTGAAAAGGAGAACTATAACACTTTGAGGCCAAAAGCCTCATAATATTATATACTGAAAATGACACATAACTTAGTTCTTTTACACTCCCCTACCTTAAAAAAAAAAAACCTTTGAATATTGTTTTTTAATACCTCCATACCAAAGAATTTTGGTTAAAAGGTTTTAATAAATTTTTAGATTTATAAATTCAGATTTACAACATTTCCTAGACACCTAACCATACGCTGCTTATGCCTTCGGCCGTGAGCAGTGCAGTATTGATGTTTTACATGCTATCGCTGTTAACAGTCTATCTCATATCAGCTGTTGTAAGTGGTGATGTACTAGTTTAACTTGTAAATACAACGTTTCCATTCTAAATGTAACTGGTTTATGTTTTTTTCAGGGCTTTTCATGTGGTTGGAAGTGGCTTTTTTTCCCTGGGAGATCCTGCGCTGACAACTTGTGAAGGACAGATGCGTATTTACACTTTCGACAATGTCAGAGAGCCACTTTTTCAAGTTCGACCTGGATTATCACGGTTAGTGGAAAGTTTGCCCGGGCAGGAACTCTCCCTGAAGATCCTCTGCAGTCCAGAGCTGAACCAGGACTCAACTCAACGTCCTTCCTAGCTGCTAGTTGTGAAATACGGCAAAGGATTTTGGCGACGAATTTATGCAGGCCATAAACTGAAACGGTCAGTTAAAAAGGCACCTTAGTGATTATAAATGTGAAACAGGGCTGTTGTCCCTGGCTTTGGAAATGCTCCCAGAGTCGGGCCACAAATAAAACACATCTGTTGTCCTGGAAATGACGTCAGCCTCGCGTAGTGTAACAGGGCCGGCAGGACGGACGCGGCCACGGACAGGACCGCTGTAGTCCCCAAACAGTTCCTTACCCTTCCTGGAGGATCCAGCACATGCACTAAGTCTACAACTGTATGTGCTCCATTTATGCAGTAAAAAGAGATTTTGGTGCTTTTACATTTTCCCTTGCATTTCATTAAAACAGTCCCCAAAGTCTTAGCAAATATCTGAATCCTTAGTTCCTGCTTTTAACCACTGCGAGCTGCGGACGAACCTGTTAGTAAAACCCCAACTGTATATTTGTAAACTGTTTCCAGGAAACATCCATCATATGAGAAATATGAGGCTAAAAATGAATTTCTATGATGCATAAATGGGAAAGAGGGCATTTCAGACATAAAAACAGGACTGCAGCAATACGCTTGTGTCAGACAGGGGCATCTTTCAGGGAAATTCCCCTATTAACAAAAATAGATGAGGAGGAGCGGATGACAGCTATTACCATCATACATCTAGCAGTCACAAGACCTGAAATCCCCGGCCTGCAGACACACGCAGATATTTTCAGGTATCTATCTGAACGCGATGCGCAAAAGGCAGGGCAAATAATGGTCACCCCTCCAGTAACACGTCCGGTGTTGCCACCCAGGCAGAGCAACCCGGACCTGCATGTCATGATTCACACAGTTACGCAGAAGGACAAAGTGCAAGATGGCATAGAAGAGACCAAAAGTCAGGGTGCAATGGTTTGGTGACATCTGGGTGTCTCGTGGGGAAATAACTTTCTTTAAAACGTTTGTTTAA
Source organism: Arapaima gigas (assembly GCA_900497675.1). Taxonomy (NCBI): domain Eukaryota; kingdom Metazoa; phylum Chordata; class Actinopteri; order Osteoglossiformes; family Osteoglossidae; genus Arapaima; species Arapaima gigas. The sequence continues at coordinate 531,750 of UFQX01005256.1, read as the reverse complement.
GAGCAACGTATTCTCAGTGACACGAGTATTCTAACATTGAGGATTTAGAGGAAAAAATATATAGACTTTGGTGCCAGTATCCAGATTTTCTGCCATTCCATGTGGCCATGGACCAGTTAACAGTTAAATAAATAATTTACTTATTATATGTGACACTTGTATTTGAACTGATCGTCCCACATGACACAGCGGCTTCTTCGTGACCAGTATTACCTCAATAATCCTTCTGCAGCCACGCTTGTTCTTTGTTGTCTGTCTAGGAAAAACTACATTTTCTTCTCTCTTTTCCATCTGTACAAATGCAGAATAACAGTAAAATGAACGTCGAACTTTGAACCTCGTACCGATGTCGAAACTGACGCTCTTTCTGGAGACGCCAACAAGTGATTCTCTTCCCTGGCAGTTTATCAAACAATAGGAAGACACAAGTAAACTATGTGCACGACTACAATATTTCAATAAGGCACTTTATTTTAAGGCTGTGTCGCAGAATGTATGTTGACTCTGATGTGGTTGAACGGGCTTCCTCTGCCTCTCAGTACTGCTGAGTCGCATTCAGCACTCAAGAAGGGCCTCAAAACATCTCCAGATCCTCTTTTCTCCTAACAGCTCCATAAACTTGCATCTATCACAGTTAATTTTGTTCTTTATTTCTATCGTTGTCATTCTGTTGGGCTACGTGTGATATGTGAGCCTGCAGAAAGAGGGGCGTTTCGACAATCCCCGGTCTGCATCTAAAGCTTCTCGCCTGGTTTGAATCGCACCCTGTTTGAAATGCACCGCTGTTTTTGTTAACTGAGTTGCATCTCACTTTGGGGGGGGGGGGGAAAAACAACATCTGTTAAACAAATAAACGTAAAGGTTAACGTAAAACTTCACCGTGAAACACACATCAGCAGTTTACTGTCAAAACAGAGGCAGGTGGCTCGTAGCTCTGAGGTTGGTGAGGCAACACTCATCAAGGGCTTTATTATTCATGTTTCAAAGGTCTCAACGTGTCCTCCTTGGCATTTGTTCACCGGTCAATGTCTGTCGTGGAGTGAACTGAGACGGGCAGATCTAGTCAATGACCAGGTCATAATCTTAGTTCCTTTATCCTGAGGCGTATCAGGCTCAAAGCCACGGACAGATGGTGAGCCAGATCAGGTGGCCGCCTTACGTTCACGTCCCCAACGTCCACCTCTTTACATTAATGAACCTGTGCAAAGCCGGCAAGTGCACCCATTGTGGGAAAGCGTGCTATAAAGGGGTGAGACACACACTATTAACACTAACGCGCCGAAAATGCAAGATAACACATCCTTGCACAATTTCCAAAGGGCTGTTCAATTTTACGCGACATTGAGTTCCCATTCCCTTCTATTACTCTGAGAATGACTGAGCGCGAATGGATGCCAAAGCCACATAAAAAATAAATAAAAGAATATATAAATCGATAGTGCTTATATTGAGTGTCGACAAATGCGTGCGACTGGATTACCAGCTGCCCCCCTGAAACGTGTCGAAAAACGAACGCAGTTCTTCTCATTGGCTCGTGCACATTATCGTACATCAGCGTGCGAATGTAGGGCTGCCCAGGAGAGAACCGACTACCGGCGGACATCTAAACGGGGAAGGGAAACTCTCAAGTTTATTTACTTTCTTCGCTCTTGCATTTTGGTCTAAATGATGTTCTAGGCAGCGAATCAATATCAGACGTCAAATCATTTTGGCTTTCGGTAAAAAGCTGTGTCTTAAGGCACCTGACAACACCTTTCTGGCCCTGCATACGCAGGATCTACTTTACAGACCATGGAAATTAGCCAGCGCTGTTGACTTCCGCTGCGTTAAAAGCCTCTTCCATTTAGAGGTTGTTACCAGCATCAGAACCGTTTGGTCCCACAAGTAGGACAAGTCCGACCTTCTTCTCCAAGGGCACAGTAAATAGTGCGGCTGCCCGGTTTACTGACTGCGTGGGTTTCCTCCTGTGTTCCAGTGTCCTTCCACAGTCCAAAGACCGGCATCCTGTCCCAGGTATAGTTTCATAGTATAGAACCCAGTGATCGAGACATAAGGCTGATATTGATGATGGATGGATGGATGGATGGTTGGATGGATGGACGGACTTTCTCCTCCAGTATCCAAATCACTACAGCAAGTGTCATAGCTGGATTATTCTGGGAACGTCAGCCTCTTTCCACGGTCCACACACTGTGCTGTCTGTAACGGGTAACTTCTGTTTGGGTGACAGTGCCAGTCCTTCTTCCCCACCCTAATAAATTATATTGTTAATATTCCACATTAATTACAGAGAGTTTAATTCATCTTTCCTGGTTGGAGATTTCTGCACATGTCACCAACCCGCGACTCCACCTGCTTCAGATCAGTTCCTATGAGGCTTATTTGAACAAAAGGGGTTTGGCCCGGTGTCCCGCTCTTCAGCTCCCCTCAGTCTGGATCTGATCACGCTATTTTGATGTATATGGATTACGATTTCCGTACAGTTTCTTTTCTCTATAGACGTTGCCCAAATGCATCTCTCCATCACTTATGAAACTGCCAGTTCCAGGTGACCTGCACTTGTGCACAACCTTGCAGTGTATTGCTTGGGGGAACTCCAGGCCACATCCTCACGTTTGATTTTTGCTCTTTCCTGGTTCTTTCAAAGTTATTGTAAGCACTTCAAAGGCTCCCCGAATCAACGCTGCATTTTCCAGGTTACTCATAACTTCTCATTTTCTGCTACGTTGCTAATCGTTTCTGTATGTAGAAGATATTCGTTCTGTTTTTCAGTCAACCATTTCTCAAAGACTTTCCATATATTTATGCAAATAGCATAGTTCCTTTGATATTGTTCTCAGTGTTAATCTCAACTGGATTATTTACCTGCCTCATTATTGGTTATTTTGACTTCTACGGCTTTTTTTCCACAAAATATCCACGTCTTCTGTCTCCATCCATAATGGATGAACATTGTTGTTAACACGCTGTAGCTCTGATGCCACTTAGGAGAAGTTTCTATGGACCAGTTTTGTATTTTTGGGTGCTTCTGTTCCAGCAGTTATGATAAAACTCTCCCGACTGATCTCCTTTGTGACTGAGGGAATAATCTGACAACAGCATCTGTTAATCTCAGTCACTTCATTCTCACGTTGGCGTCGTCTTTTTCCCCAGGAGATTCGATGCCCGAGAACCACTAATAAAGAGAAATACTGCATGTCAAGAGATTTAATAACCACGGTCAGCGATATGTGCAGGTACTTCAAGGCACTCGCAGCTCTCATTTCTTATGTTAACCATTGTGCGGTTCAGGTGTTGAAACTAGATCTTTGTGGCTGACTTAAGTGCTGTATATGTTTATTATTTTTGTGACAATTTTTAAGCAGTTTGTTCATGCAATTCCCCTTCAGGACGTTGTATTTATAATCATTTTTCCCCATCTTCAGCCAGGTAAAAAGGAGCATGAATGGAAAACATACAAGATTAAAGGAAAAGCCTGAAGAAGGCGGGATGAACAGACACGGCGGAATTCCTGAGGATCCGCACGTTCAGTTGCAAACTGTGAATTGGTTCCCGGTAGCTGGCTGCCAACGGCCCCCTTCCCTTCCCCTCGGGGTGCTCAGACCCCCGTGTGGCCAGGCCTGTCTCTACCTGAATCATAAACCCTCCTGGTGCAATGAGATGGAAGTAATGAGCTTGACATTTACAGTCTTTGCACTTTCTGGCCACTTGCTGCTTTTCAGGCTCCGCTCAGCTGTGACTTATGTGTGAGCCTCTCAAGCAAAAAAGGTAGAACTTGAACCCCTGGCACAATTCAATTATTATTATTTTTTTATCCAATATTGAAATGTGACACACTGAATCTATCTTTCATGGGGAAAACAACTGCAGGAAACCAGAAGCCATTGTGATTTGCTTCTGTTATGTCCTTGAATGACACCGTCATGCTGCGTCCCGTATCAAATGGAAGGGTCTCGGATGACCTCCCCCTCCTCCTTCGCGCTGGCAGTGCGGGTGGTGACAGAAGCCTTTTCATCCTCACAGGAGCAGAGTGGAGACCGTCTGCAGCCAGCTTCACCCCCAGCACAGCCCCAAAGAAAAAGCGCACGGGAGCAACAAACTGCGACAATTTCTTTTAAATGCACCCGTCTTCATTACCCTTCGCTGACCTTCAGAGACGACCATCGCACGGCAGTACTATGCCGTGCAGGAACGCGCGCTGCGACATCTTTCGTCTCGGCCACGTCCGCCGAACGACCATCAAATGATACGAGCGTTTCGATTCACTCCTGTGTACAGACCTGCCAGCCACCAAGACCAGCGCTGTTTCTGTGCTGTTTATATCTATTAACCGAAAGCAAGGATTAAACTGTCTTGTTTTATCAAAGGCAACGGTGTCTGTGCTATTATCCTGGCTGTGAGACGGTCGCAGTTTGAGCGTCTGCCAGGTCACGCAGGTGAACATGTCCTGTATTGTAATTGCTGCACTTGCCACCAAAGCCAAACCCTGACTGCAGGTACACGCCCGCTGGAAAGGTCCGGAAGAAAGCCCCTTTCTAACTGTTGACATCCATGCCCTGATTTATTTTGGTCAACACTTCTGGCTATGGCGGGTTTTCACACAGCATGGAACACTGGGTAATATGAATGAGTTTGAGGGAGCAGCATGTTGTTTGAAATTCGGCATACAGTGTCATTCTGGTAGCCAGCACACTGAATGGAATGGAAAACAGGCCTCTATTATCGTGTGCCAGCAGAATAGAAAAAGCAAAAAGCAAAAAAAAAAAAAAAATGACAGAAAGAGTCTCCCCGAGCGAAATCCCAGGAAAGAGACAGCTGGCTTCTCTCAGCCCAGCATGTCTGTGCAGTGACATCAGTGGTGTGTGTTGACAAAGAGACAAATAGGACTTTTTCTCTGAGTTGTAACGCGGGGTGTTGGGGGAGGGTGAAGTCATCCCTCTAAAACTGATCCTGCATCCACCCTGCTCGTTCTTTTGCATCTATTCCACAGGGACTGGTTTAAATGTGTCTGAAGCAACCCCATAAAAATAATGGCTGATCCACACCGCTAGATTTTTGCGAACTAGCATAATCACAACATCCTCTAAACGTCATTACTTGGCAGCCGCAACCAGTTCTCTCCTGCTTTGCGAAGTGTGGCAATGCCAGTCCAAAGTTCACAGCTGGGTTTGAAGCCTGCACTGGAGAAGCATAAAAATCCACACCCATCCTCAAAACAAACCAGTCCGGCCTCTTAATGGGTGCAAATGTGAAGCACATGTACTGATGTTCCCGTGCAACTTTCAGCAGCAGCGATGATCATCGCATTTTCCAGATTTAGGTCTTTGTGCAGATGCAATAACACGATCCTGATAAGGGAAATAAAAAGCTCTCGACTTGAGAGTAAGACACACGAATGGGAGCTGCACATGCAAGCGGTTTAACAGAATAACGTAAAGCAACATTTTCTACAAATTGCGAAGACATTCAGCCAACAGCCGGGTTCTTAAAGCGATGTGTGTTTTCTTTTAAGCTGACAGAGTGTTCATTACATTGATCAAACAGTAGACTGAGAGACCGGCCCCGGTCTGCTGCTGGGCTCCTTCCCTCTGAAAACCTTGCCGTTTGGTCCGAGTGGAACGGCTCGGGCCAAGTTTAATAAGTCTTAATATCAACATATAACCTGCTTGAAAGACGTCTTTGCTGCAAAAACATAACAATGAGAAACACGTCGACGGCCTCCCAAGGATCGCGTCTGAGTTATCGACCCTGACCCCTATGAATCCTTTATGAACTTGGTTCCAAAACCCAACAGTGTGTGTAATGAATTCGCAATGGTTAGTGGGCGCAGCTCATAACCCAGTCGACTGTTACATCAGAGCCCGTTCGTGTTCCAATGCTCCGAAAGGAAAGAGCCTGGGCCTTCTAACAAAACGGACGCCTGCGTGAGACGTGACCGCACAAGATCGTCATGAAACGGGCTAACTGTTGTTAAATGTTTGCAGACATTTGCCGGTCAGCTTTCATTTGGTCTGTAGGTCAACGTGGCAATTCAAGTCATGCAACGAGGAAGGAAACGGCACAATGGCCTCTATCTTGTTACGGCGACATCGCTACTGTCGCTTTACGTTCCCGGTTACTGAGGTGACAGGGTTTCCTGCCGAAAGCGTGAGAACTGGGGTGGCACTTACCAAAAGCGGGCAACCTGCAGATTTCCCAGCACGACGATGAGCAGCCCAGGAATCTGACTGGACCGCCTGCGAAAAGCTGATTTAGGATCTGTGTGCCGCACCCAGTTCTGCAGCCGTCAGCAGCGACGGGCAACGACGAACCGCTCCGTCGGTTTAAACATCCTTGCAGGCTCATTGGAGAACTGGCTGTCACCCAGTCATTAAGCTGTGCAGAGGCTGGAGTTTCTCCTGTCAAACAGGCCATTTCCTCCTCGGGCTCCATGTCGGACCATCGCAACGTGGTGACAGTAACAGCAAAGCAGTGCGATGTGAGCTCACACAGGTTCGCTAAGGCTTTTACAATCTAATAACAAGCAGCTGCTATGTCATAGTAAGGAGACACTTTCCAGACACCTGGTAAGGACTCCACATACACATTGAGATCCTTCGCTTGGCCTCGTTCTTACGTTTTTTTTTTTGTATGTATTCACTCCTTGGTCGTATTTAATGTGTCGATGAGATAATAGCTTCACAACTGGTCTAAGACAAACCTCTGCTTTGCAGCGGAGGTTGTAGGGATGACCCATGAAAATATCTGTGTGTTGAGCTGGGGCACGTGCTGGTTAGCTGGTTAGTTCCAGCTAGGCTCGAACCCTGTCAGCTCAGTGGTGGTACAGGGTTTGGCACAACATGTATGTAGAAATATGTCCTTAAAGGCCGGAAAGGGATTTTGATCAAACGATGTGCACAGGCCCCCGCCGGTAAGACCGCTGGTAGCTGTTATGTGGCAGCGTTTCGGCTACGTTGTGGTTTGCAGGGTAAAACTGAGTCATGATGGTAAGGCTCCCTGATGACAGGCTCTTACACTCAATGCTGGACTTTTCTGCGTAATAAGAGTGTCAGCTTTCTGACAAACAACAGCTGATGTCAAATAGGATAGCACACTTAGTCCAAAACTTTGATTTTTCTTTTCCGGAATTTATTAGTAAGGAGCTGAACTGCCGCGAACTTTCCAGAAAAGTCATTCAAGTGTGTTTCTGTGCTGAGCAAATTGTCAGTAAATGTCGACAGGATTATTTCTGCACAAGAAATAAAACCACTTTTGATCAGCGCGTTTTAATTTTGAAATACGTTCGGGCAGAGCTGGTAAGGGTTTTATCTTACTTTGCCAAAATGTAACAAGAAGGAGTTTAAATTTAGTGTGGAAGGACACGGAATTAAATTAGATGCGCTAAAAGCTTGCAGTGTCTTGACTCTCGGGAGTCACGACCCCAGTGGTCACCAGCGGCCATGTTTCCAGGCGGTGCTTCCTACCGACATCTCCGTCAAAGACAAAGAACTCGAAGCTTTGAACTATTACAACTCTCACAGGTGCAAAGTGAAAAACAAGACGACCTGGACGGACAAGTTTTGTCTCCTGTGGATTTAGGGATTTGACACCGATTCTCACTTTAATACAGGACACGTTCTCGCCAGCAACTGCTGCGATTCCGCGTTTCATTACGCCGAGGATCTCGCACGTCTTCGGCACGGCGTCAAGTACCGTGCACCAAGTCCAGCAAACTTTGAAGGTAGCTTAAAAATGTTCCCGCCCAAAATGGGATTTTTGATCCCCACACAACGTGTAACAACTGACATGCCTGACGTGACTGGGTTACATTTAGGGATGACATGTTTTATTTTGTATGTCATATGGTATTATCGCATACGCCTCATTATTTGACTCTTTCCAGAGTTCAGAAGAATAACTGTCTGCCTCACCGGGCTGCGTATGCGTCTTCTTGTTTAAATATTTTCTATTTTTCTGTGCTTCAGTGGGAAAAGTTTTGCAACTAAGCCTTGCACGGAGTATAAACGCGCTTTTTAATGTGTTGATTCATGCGAGAATCAGTTATACAAGCACAACCCACCAGTTACAAGTACAAACTGGCAAAGTCGGCCTGCAGGAAAGAAGTTAGTCAGCCTTTACCTATTGCATGCTTGAGGAAATATTTCTTCATTTTCTAATGGGGCCAATAAACCGCAGAACACAATAAAACATGGTTGTAATAAAGATGCTGCTTGTGATATTTATGTGTTCCTGGGCTGTTTGAAAGCAAGTACACGGTATATACTGCACATACAGGGTTTTAATAGTACCGCATTTTACAGACATTTGATACATATGTGTGTTAAATTCTACAAAATTGCATTGCACAGCATTTTTTCTCTAATTCCTGGGGATAAAACATCATGTTGCTGCACAGTTGTTTTGAATCGGTGTGTTAAATGAACTGATGCCATATGAGGGTCTGTCTATATATATATATATATATATATATATATATATATATATATATATATATATATATATAAAACCTGAGTTCACCTGAAACCACCTGTGATCACAGTGCGTTTGGTTCAAGATTGAGAGGCTGAGTAGGAAATCAGGCAAAAAGGCTTCACTGATCTTCTGCAGAAGTTCTTGGAAACGCAGACGCTTGTCAGTTGCTTCACATTTGCGTTCGTGTCTGTATTGTGGCAGGTAAACAGCGACCTGGTTGCCCAGGTTCGCTAACACCTGTGACTGGAACTGCATTTTAAAAGGTTCTGCATGTAAGAACCTGTCTGCTGCAGTGTAAACACTGATGGCTGATCAATATGAAAGACCCTTTGGTGTGTTTAGACGCGAGGAAGTGTCAGCATTGACGTGACGCGAACTTCAAATATATAAAACGCTGATGCAGCTTTAACGTGGGGGGGGCTGAACATGACGCAAAAGTTATATTGCGGTAGGAACGACTTAGCAGACATAAAAGCAACTCTGTGGTTGTTATTATTTCACAATTAAAGGCCAGCAGCCTGAAAACCCACTCGAGGTTCTTCAGCAGGGCATTCGAAGCGCTAAAAGGGCGGCCGACATTTTGCCGCAGACACGGTTTGTATTCTGCCGATGCGGATTAGGTGTTTCCGCGCTGAGCAAAACCACGTGTTTACAATAAAATGTTTACATCATAATTGAATTACCTGACATACTACACTTTAAACACATCACATTCCGGTTGAATAAGGAAACACGTCTATTTGTTCATGTTATGTTGCAGTCATTCCAGCTGTGTTTAGTATAAAAAATAAATATAGTACGTAAGCAAAAGGTTCCATAGCTGTCCGAGGACAGAATCGGATGTGAAGGGTTTTAGGTTTTATGATGGTGCTACTGAACAAAAAGAGAACGTGTCCCTCGTGTTCAAGCAAGCTTGTACGATTTCACCATTTCACTACAGTTCCAATCCTACTGCTAACATTTTTGGCCCCGACAAATACTGAACAAGATGCTACATCGCTGCATATAACCACAAGCCGCATTACTGGTGGTGAATTTTTTGTGTTTTATGGAGATATTCACGGGCTATAGGAAGTGAGAAGGTTCTCTTTGCACAATAAGAAAAACCGTGTCAAAACTTTTGGGGATATTTCTTTTTGTCGTTTGGAGAACCGAAATTCCGCAGAAAAAGTCATGGATGAAAAGTACTCGCACGGGTCTGAGATTGTCAGGTCTACTTTCCCGCTGTTTCTGTGTGCCGCACATGCACATTTCATTACGAGTAACAAACCATCTGCGAGCGCTTTCACAACACAGGGCACGTCCACCACCTCCCAAAACCTCCCGCAACCTTCTTTTTAACTTCTTTCAGCTTTGCTCATTTTAGACCTTAACAGAAAACAAGGCCCTCGAAGCCCGCAGTCAGCGTGACTCCAGTGGCCCTCAGTCGGCAGGAGTTTATTTATTAGCAGTGACTGTGAAGTCTGGGGGGGGCGGGTGGGCAAGAGAGGAACAAAGCCCAGCACTCATTTTGGATGGCAGCCCACATGTGAAGGAATTCCAGCCCATATTATCGCCAGTAATTTTATGCTCACAAAGGGTTTGTGGCACAGGATGGGAGGCAGACAGGAGCAATCAAACCGGAATGATAAAGACTTACTATCTCAGCAGCGGGCTCTTCCTCATCCTTCCTCCCTCCTCTTTACACATCTCAGGAAGAGTTAACTGCAAATAGGCCCCACTTCAGGACGTCAGGAGTCATTCTCAGCCCGGCGGGTTTAACTGATCTCGACGGCAGGGGAAAAACAACACGTCGGCTAGTTTTAGCAACAAACACTGTGACTTAACCTCTGTTTTCACCTTCATTCAAAAGCTGTGCGACTGGACAAGTCCTAGAAATACACCAACTTCAATAGTCCTCTCTTTCCCAGCATTATCTTTACACGTCGCCTCCTTACTGAGGTGCCTGAACTAAACGTGTCTACCGTACAAAATGTAATTTACATGTACAATCCCACGTCGCCAGGTGTGAACAAAAATGCATTAAATAAGAGGGACTGGATTAAATTCAGCATTAAATCGCAGCTTGTTTGCGTCACGCCACCATTTCCGTTATGGACCTTTTTAAGCAGGTACCCACTGGCGTGACGTGTGAATAGAAAGACACGCGGCAAACAGCTGGGATAGTCGCTTCACTCTTGACTTCTTAGTGGTACTTGCCGAATCAGACATTTGCTTATCCACGCTGCCCCCAAAACCAGCCACCCACCCACCCACTCCATACATCCTTCAGCCCGTAACCTTGGCTCATTCAGCCAACGACGCTTGATGTCAGTTTACTCATTTAACCTACGCTAAACCCATACGATTTCACCGTCACCCCCACACAAACACACATCGCATAAGGTCATCGTGCTGTACAATCGCAGTCGACTGTGCAAACAGCGACAGACCACAGCGGGGCAGTTCTGCTGACGTCACGTAAGGGCTTCACTCTGCTGATGTATTCCAGCTGAATGGTCTTAAACCAAAGTCCAATAGGAGTCTGGTGTTTTCGGCCTTAGTTAATAACACTTGCACATTTGAAACCCCCCTGTAACTGATGTTTATCCTTTCCAGTGGGGTCATTTAAATCCGGAGCAACTATATCTTATCGTCGCCGTACAGTAGTTTAAACTTCGACAAATAAAGTTAGAGAATCTGATATATGTCAAACTTGTCGGGTTCGGGCAAATCACCGTGCGCTACGAAACGCGTTACATTAACGTCGCTGAAGGAAGGATTAAAACAAAAATCCATTTTGTCATTGTTTATTGAAGCATGGAATGAAGAATGAGATCAAAGTTGTGACGCAAAACACATGCAAGGCATTGCATGAAGAAACTGCCAGTCCCGCATTTCTTCCTTCAACACGCGTGACAGATGTTCACAATTTAGGCAAATTCAAACATACTGGGCTATTTTATATTACTGAAACCAAGTGGATACCTCAAGTGAGATACATGCGTACATAATACATAACCGGAAAAGTCCTTTACCGTCTTTGTTTTGACAGAACCTTTGATTATTCTTTTCAATCGGAGGTCATTTTTCTAAGCCAGTAAGCAAGATTTGGGATTTTATGAGCTTCTCAGTAATAAGGAATCTTGATGGAACATCTGCCCAATTGATATAAAGTACCTCATATGTACGACTCAGATCATTAAAACCACACTAAATTGTTGGTCAATGGGCAATTTCCTAATTTATAAAATTAGGTATAAATTAGATAAAAATTGCAAACTGTTACACAGTCTGTAACTGCACTGTCTTTGTTCTGTCCGAATCTGACAATGATGATCCCTCAACCCTGCTAATATAATAAAACCCTCATTTTTCAAAGTTGCTTAAGAGCAGAACGGAACTGGGCCAGAACAAATGATCCAAGAGGTGTAGAGTTATTCACTTTTATCCCGAAAGAGAGTTCCGCTAACAGTGACGTGGTGCTTCAGAAAGGGACAAATCAAAGACTTCCTTAAAGGTATTTTGAATAGCTGCATGAGCGTTGCTCTAGTTAAACATTATCCGTGGACTCGCTCATAGCTAAGATGTCCGGAAAACGTCCTCCACACATATACCTGAGTGAGCTCAGTTCTGTACGTGAACTTGGAGAACAAGAGCTAATTCTGTTAAATTAAATAGTACTGCTTACATAGTGGAGGAAAGAAGTAAACTTGACCGATTTTAAATGCACCAATGAGCGGGTATGGGATTTTCAGAGTCGTACAATTGCTATTTTTGTGTGTCTATCTGCCAGCCGGGTTATTTGTCAGCTGCTCGGAGGGAGAAAGGGAGAATCCACTGTTCTGTTCTTATCCCAAAAACCCTGCTCTTGCCTCCTAACCCACTCAGCTGCCATATCGCTGACGTTTACATTTATTTAGCAAAAGATGTAGATGCAGATAAACTTGTGAAGCACTTACGGTGACTGGTATTGTATGAACTCAAGTGCGGGAGTTTATCTACAGAAGATGAGTGCAGGAGGTGATGGTTTGGTTTGGTGAAGATGGGTCAAATTGAGTGCAACGAAAGATGAAGACTCAGGGACGCAGAGACTGGTGCAGTTGGAGATCAGGGGGACACGGGGAGTGGGAGACTTGGAAGGCTGGGGACTTGGGTATGGGTGGAGGTGCGTGGAACATAGAAGGAACAAGGGGCAGAGCAAACACAGATCAGGCGGACCGAAATCCCTGAGTATTATGGCTGAGAGTGTGTAGGTAAGATGGCTATGAAATGGTGGGACAGTAGATGTTGTACCGGGTAGCCTCGGTGTCAGTTGATGTAAGTTGGTGAATTTAGGTTGAAGCTACCCAACAACAGTGAGCCACAGTGAGCCCCTTAAAATATGATCATCTATCTGTTACAGTGATTCTGTAATTTATAGATCTTCCGAGCCCACAGGACAGACAAAAAGAATACACCGTGAAGCAAATCACCAGCTAAAATATGACCTCCAGGCAGATGTCTGGCATGGCGTTTGTTGTTTGTTGGCCATTCAGCTGCTCTAACATAAAAATTTCAAATAATCTGGACCTGGTGGGTGGGATATCCTTCATATCTGGCAGATCATTTTCTCTTTAAGGCAGCCTTCTATGGAAGGGGAAGGAAAAAACACCCAGCACCAAGCAAAACATTTAAAAAATATGACCACATCTTTTTCTACTACTGAAGGAATGTTGGCCTCTCTTGCTAGTCTACACCCAGGAGTGTCGGGCTGTCCAGCTAAGAACCGAATGTTACGCTGCTTATTGAGTCTAATGTTGAGCTTACTCAACAGCCAGTTAATGGCCAAATTTTATTTTTCTCACTTCTCGTGTTAAATTTATCTCAACTTGTATAACACGAGGGCATAAAGCTAATTTCCTCACACAAGTCATGTAAAACATGACGATGAGAGTAAACTTAGTTTGCTAAAGTGAGAATAACATTTTCACAATCTGGGGAGATAAATTTTACAGTGGATGAAGACTATTTTTACCCCTGCCTTTCTAACTTGCCACCCTGGCTGTTCAGTAAGTTGTCTATGTCTATGTAAACTCTAGAGCAAATTCAATATTTGATGAGTGTTGGGCGGTCGTGTGTGGGGAGGACGGGGGCCGCTCGGGGACATTGTTTAAATGACTTACTCCCATGTTTTAAGCACGAAAAGGCAAAACCTCTACAAATACCAGCGAGGGTGGCTTTTATGTAAACGTTATTAAGCTGACACTCCGCTTTTCGTATTTTAACACGACCACGCTTCCCAGCTTTGATGACGTCACGACTTTACGGTCAGTTTTCAAGTCATGCCAAAAATAACTGAGATGGCAGGAGCATCGTCACAGAAAAAAGAGCAAGGAAGGCAGCGCAAACTTAAAAGGTGAAATATTCATGATATAAAGCTTTGAAAAAGTGTTTTAAAAGTATATTGACTGGTTTCTAGTCAAACTGTTAATCCTTCGAGCAGGATGAATATGCTAAATACAGCTACTGAGTTTTTGCTGTTGCTGCAGGTGTTGCATTACAAGCCACCCCAGGACCTGGGGTGCATATGCATATGTGCTTCAACCCTGAAGAGTTACTAAGTACTGTATCAAACATTTGCACTATGCTATGTTTGGGCAAATAGTTTTGCATTTTACCGTCATACGTGATATCAAGATTGGGAAAGTCCATAAGCGAAAGCCCAAACTGACACATCTACCACAGTAATAGTGAGAAGAAAACACTCCAGTGTCTGGTGTCATGAACCCTGGTGGATCTGCGCCGGGGTTTGGAGAAGCGGGGTTGGGCGTCTACAGCTACTTGTTTGTTCTTCCCTTTAAGTGAAATACAAAAGCACGTTAGCATTAACGTGGTAATACTTGAGATGTTTTGTTCCTTAATCTGCTTTTTTACAACCTTTGTAGCACATAAACGAACAAGAGTTTAGTTCCTCGCTTAGTTGTGCTTAGTAAAAATAGCCGAGGCACTAGAAGCAGCAGAAGCCCGATCTCCGTTTAATCATAAATTATACTCCATCCATCCACCCACCCATCCATTATTGTTGACCCTTAAATCCTGAGCAGGGTCTCAGTGGTCCTCAGGCCTGTCCTGGAAAAACATAGGCTGCTACGTTATGAAACAACACCCAGACAGGGTGGCCGCACAAGCACGCGCTATGGGCAACAATGACCCTTCAACCTGAAAGGCATGTCTGAGCTGTGGGAGGAAACCAGAGCACCAGGAGAAAACCCTCACAGACATATAGTGAGAACATACAAACTCCACGCAGTCTCACATCACGTCACAACAGCTTAGGTGGTGAGAGATATACGTTAAACAAGGTCCGGCACCCATGGCTCACCGAATCCCATTCAAGGTAAGGATTTTACATTTCTTTCACGATGTGCCTGCAGCAACAGTCCTCGTTTCAGTTGCACGGCACCAGAACTGCTAACCTCTGCCCTGGTGTTGCTCTTGTGTGCAGTTGCAGCGTTGCCCTCAGCCACCTTTTTGGCTCTGGACTCAGGGAAGGAAAAGCCTTCTGAGATCAGCAGTCCACTGGCATTAAGAGGGCCGGTATTCCGGGCGTCTTGATAGGCTGCAGAAAAGGAACAAGCTTGGCTTTGAGAAAAGTATGAAAGAGAATTATCAAGTAATTCTAGTGTCTGGGTGGAAATATGCTGGGAGCAATTACAAAATGTTAGGCGTCTTTTGGGGGTTTCATACTTGTAGTGCCCACTCCCACATCTGCTGTGGACAGAAACACAAACTTCTGTTTTGAACTTGCAATCACGGAGCACTTGAGCCGCTGTGGCTGAGACACGCAAAGAGCTGTAAACACAGACATGGAATCCAGAGCGCTTGGCTAACTTTTGTATCTCCAAAGTTAAAGAAACAAACAAAAAGACCCAGCGATGTCCACTGTGAATAAACTCAAATAAGTTATTTCCTGATTTGAAACATTCGCTTAGGTGAAATCTCCGGTTTATTCTTTACAATTTCCAAATATCCGAGCATATAATGCAGTTTAGGGTGTAAGAAACGTAAATAAATATGAGGAAAAAATCCACGTTCCAAACGAGTAAAAAATACGTTTATCCTTTGATCACAGTGAAACTGTTTGATGGACCATCAAACACATAGAAAACAACACGCTAATATTTCTTTTGTTGACTGCAGATGAAATGCGACAGCCGGGTGTTGAAGAATGACAGTGGTCTCCAAATATGTCATAGACTGAAAGGCAAGCAGAAAGCGAGGAGAAAGCTGCTCTACTCTTTGATCCTGAGAAGGTACCTGGCTGGCGACAGTGATCTGCTGCTTGTGCAACTAGACAACGAGGTCCGAGGTTACGTCCACGTTTTCAGGACTCTGTGCTCGACCAACAGAAGCTACAGTGACAGGAACCTACAAGACAACATTCCTTTATGAGATAATGGCCACAAGAGGGGTTGCGATCATCCAGTGGAATCCACTTGAGCAATGATGCAAATGTAGAGGAAGATTTTCATTTTTTAATTATTACATCAAAACCTGGAAAACTATTCAACAGAAACGCATTCTTAACACTACTGGGGCCAATTCTGCCGCATTACCTGTCCTTTTATTAATTTGGTCAAGGGTGTAGCGTCGGTTGTGACCAAATGCGTGGTGAATACAGTTGGCACATCACACAGGGTCATTTAAGAATGTAAATTCAGAGACAGAGGCAACGCAGCCCCTCACAGATCTGGAAGTTGTCACTTTAAGAGCCTGGCCTGTATGGCTCAGAATTCTCCGAGTCCTGATCTTCATGGCAACGTCTTATTGAGAGCAGCACATAAATATATTAAAACACACAAGCACCAGTTTCAGAACATGCTGTTTTAAATATGGCTCCTCTTTCTGCTGAGTCAGCTGATCCATTTGGTTCCCTTGTTGTTCCTGCCAATGAGCCGGCAGTTTATGTGGTGTGCAAAATAGAATTAAACTTATATTAAAGCAAATAAGATACAGATTCTCAGACATCTGAGCAAGGCATTGTTTATATAGTAAGTCCTGAAAAGGTTGAAATTAATTTCTGTTATTTTGAGACGTTCAGTGGTACGTCAGGGCATTTCTCCACTTATTTTGTATTTATGTCAGGCTATTTATCCTGTTTCACGAAGCAGGTCAACCCTTCAGCAACCTCACTGTTGGCAGAAGTGTAGCTTTGACTGCGGACAAAATTAATACATTAATTGATAGAGAAGTATTTCATGTATCTGCGTTGTTAAATACCCTTAAGACAAAACCGACAAACAAATGAGCAACAACATGTTTTGAGGAACGCAAACAGCTTTTGGTGCCAGTGGAGCTGTACCAGCTGTCTAGTGAAGTACGTCGATGCTTTAAAGCAACGCAGGTAAACTAACCAAACACAGAGCCCTCTTCTCCAGTTTACCACTTCAGAGGTGAGGTGCTATTTATCAGAGACCCACTTCAAATAGACACTGAAACAACAATGTCCTATATAAACAGGAGTAGCAGGGCTCATGTCTGGCTGAGCACCAGCTGCTATGGATGTTTATACGCGCTGGCAGTATTTTACAAAGGCTTGGTGGGGGGGGGGGGCTGGCATTTCTTCTAATTTATGGAGTTTTGAGCGTCTTGAAGGGCATGGTTTTGGCAGCGAGCTCAGGCCTGGGCAGGCGTTTGGGGAAGGTCTTACTTCACCCCTGCGGTTCTCGGAAAGGTCTCACCTGGGCGCTGCTTCTGGATGTTTCTGGAACTTGAGGCCACGGGGGTGTGGTTGGGTGTTTACTTCAGGTCCTTATGGCTCTGTGCTCGCACAAAAGCGGCCATGCCAACTGCTGCGCCAGGCTCACACGTTCAAGAGCCAACGTAAACCAGCTGAGATTGGAGCTACAATTAATGAGTAAACAATTTCATCTTCTGTTAAGTGCAGGAACAGGCCAGGAAACTCAAGACATGACTGCCAGGAAATGGACACAAAAAGGTTCACGCTTTTTAACAAAATTATACTTTTTACGTGTATTTAGTCTCATTTATAAAACGCAACTTGAGAAATGATGGATCTCCTGAGATCACGATCTCCAGGTGTACTCGGCCAACAAAACAGACGAATTAAGTTAAAAATAGGCTCAGGCTCTGCTATGTTTGATGTTTCTCCCTACATAGAGCTGCAGCGGCTCAGGGAGCTTGTCTGCGTCGGAAAGTCATGAAGCGGATGCCCTTTGCCCCACTTTAGTGTAAGCGAGCCGTGTTATTGCCCTGCATTATTCATATGCTGAAAGTAGCTGTCTAGTGTCAGCGCAGGCCTCCATGTTTTATTTCAGGCCCTTAACTTTCCCAATTGAACAATTATTAATTCAACACGAAACCAGCCCGGTGTTAATGTCACTGACTGGAATGTGTGGACATTTACTGTTAAAATGAATAATGAATTAATCTAAACACTTTGCGTGACTCCATTTCATGCTAATTTTGCTTGTAGTCCTATGAATAATGTGGGCAGTAAAGAATGCAATATTAAGTTCAATATCTCTCCATAAGAAAGTGCTGGCTTGGCTTTTATTTAAAAAGGTATTTTGGGTAAAGCACTAAATTTCTGCCCATTGAGCTGACAGACTCTTTGACAGACTATTTTTTCCCCAGATTGATAAAATACATTAAGAAGTACTTTTATATGAACTAAGAAGCGCTTTCAAAACAGTCTGGTGACTTGCTGCTCTTAAACACCAGACACAACCGTCCAGAGACCAGGTTGCGAGTCCCATGTTGTACCTTCGAATTGCAAAAGTACAACCGTTTGTTTATGACCGTATGACGGCAACCATAGTGACTGTCCACTCACTTAAAATTAGAAAATAGCACGAGCCTAGTCCATATTTTTCCTTCCCGTATTCCCCACAAACATATTTCCAAAATACAATTAGCAACAATAGAGATATTTACAAAACAGAATAATTATAGTCCAACTGCGGCTCTTGTTTGCGTGATTTTTTTAACAATGTGTTTAACTTGCATCGACAAACAAAAACCAAAATAGAGCGAGAAAAAGCCGGCTGGTCACGTTTGCGAATGCCGATGTGCACCTTTGAACTAATTTTGAGGTTAGTGTTACCATTCTGCCGTGTTTGAGTCCACGAGTCACTAAAACTTCTCTTAAACATTTCAGATCCTGCAACTGGCCAGTTTGGTGGGAGAACCAAAACCGCAGCGACTGAGCTGCCCTGCTTCGCAGCATCCCAGCCGGCGTTTTTCCACTCACTGGCTCCACAGATTGCCTGTCTGCGGGCTGGCCGATTCAGAACAAGCATTTGTACGTGGATCTTGAGGGGAAAAGGAGGTAATCTTCATACGCGACGTCCACATTGTGTCTCCAGCTGTGTGACAAAAGTGTCACAAACACATTGGTTTGCACTGCACTGCGTTCAGGTTGCCGGCGGTTTAGCAGAACGGAGCCGGTCCCTAAACTCCAGCATGAGGGATTCATTACGGTGCCGCCATTTTTAAATGACTCGGCGCAGCGAACTACTGCTGCTAGTTTTTGCTGCGTTACATCAACATAAAGCTATTAAAAAAAATCATATTTTAACTCGGCGGATACTGGAAAATACTTCTTGTAACGGAAATTCCACAGAGTTCCACGGACTCTGAATTCCGAGTCCAGCGACACTTAAATCTGTGAAATTTGAAACAGCTGCGGATTCTTATTTGCTCTTAATAGCGTTGAGCTCCACTTTGACCTTAATTCTGACTTAGTAGTCGGCAGACTCACCCATGAACATTTAATCTGACAGAACCAAGTAATGTGTAGCATATAAATGAAATACTGCTTGACTTTGGTCTCTGCCATATCTGATGTGGTCATTCTATATGTTTCTCGAGCTCTTTTGTTGTTTTCTTTGCTCAGATGTAGGAAGAGGCCGATTTCAATGGTGGCAGAGAAAATATTCTGTACATCTGTCTTCTCACAATGGGAGACGTTCCTCATAGTGCATCTCCACCCTCTTAATATTCCCGTTCTCTTACTTTTAAGTGGGAGTTTTGACATATAATGAATGTTTTACTAAAATAATGAGCCTCCCAGCCCTCTCATTTCTACATTACTACGTGCTGTGAAATGTGTGTTAGATGGGAAAACCGAGAACTGCACGAGGCTGCAAATAGCAGACTATGACCCTCATGCTAAAGAAGGGAGCGGAAAAAACTCATTTCGTTACTAACAGATGACACGGGGTACATATTCTTACAGAAACAACTTAAGAACTGATCAGGTTTCGGTGGATTTCCCCTTTAAAGTGTCTCAGGAGGTAAGCGGATGGGCGAGGGAAAGGCAAGGCTTGGAGAAAGGAAGTGGTTGGGAAACAATCTTCGCAAGAATCTCTGAAAGCAAAACCAGACCCCTCCCTTGTTGATGGCACCGTGTGAGTCTTCACATCCCGCACCGACAAGCTGCCCGAAGCCCTTCGGCTCACGGCTCGTCGGTGCCCACACGGTGGGCCTACTTCAGGGAGATCAAAGAGGCCAGGTCAGATGATGCCAGGATGGTGTGAGGGCAGCTTGATGCCACACAGTGTACAGAGAGGCTGAAACCCCCAGGGTGAAAGCAGGGATTTACCCCGATGAACCGCAGCTGACTGCACGCATCTGGCCCATGCTCACGATGCACGCTCCAACTCGACCACATCAAGTGCCCCTTTGCTGTACCTCAAACATTCGACTGACGCTGAGTGATGGAAGTGCCTTTCCTGGCCCACACAGACTCAGGACCTCCTGCCTGCTGAGCGTTCCGGCGTCTTTCTCACACACGAACTCTGCTTGTTCTTTCTCAGACTCACCCTCTCTCACCAACACAGAGGTCTCCTACCTCCTTTTCTTTAGCAGATGTTACTTTACACAAACACACACACACACACAGCTTCTCACATGGTTCACTCAAGCATCATCTCTCCCACAAAGGTAATTTCCTTCCTTCCCTCATGGTTTACCTGTGTTCTTTGGCTCTCTTTGAATTTTCTCTGGACTGCATCTCATCCAATGTCAACCTTAAGTTATTGGGTGTGATTCAAAAAGAACAAACACACACTGGGTGTGCTGAGATGCCCCAAGTGGGGGCAACTCTTGTCTTTCAAAGGCCAAAATGTTTTAATTTAAGGTTACCACCGCATACAGCTCAGACGCGTTGATATGTCGACCGGGAAAGAGCTGATTTTTTCAGACAATTAGTAACGGAATACACGTCTTCAACGTAGCAGGGAGCTGAGGGCTGGGTGGCCATCACCATTCCTACAACAAGCAAAGCCACGAAGCCAGTAGAGCCAGGGGTGCGGACTGGTCATGAAACACACCGCATTTACGCACACATACGGCAAGGACCCTCCGCCGCGGAGCACCGCTCCTGGAAAACCTCAGCTTCTATGTTCGTTCACGGATCGTGCTTGATTTCAATCTCAATGGCTGACTTGTGCGCACAGACCAAGCATATTGTGCACATTCTAAACGCACATTCTGTGTCAATTTTGGCGACTCAGCGACTGACCGGATTGAGGAGGGTTACGGGGGGAGCATAAGCCTGCGTTTCCGAACAAAATTATCCCTGTTTAAAGAAGGATGTAAGACGGCTATGAGATCTGTGTTCATGTGTGCATTTCCACATACATGAGTTTCACCGAGACTAAATACTGGGTTCTAGATTTTTGATGGAAAGGTCTTTTTGGGTGACGTACGTTACAGTTAGGGTTTTCACACGACGGTTACGGGAAATGTGGTTCCTTCCTTTCCGTGGGACAGACGTCTGGGATGATGGGGGGGGGGCAAAAATTAAATATCCCCGTTTCTGTTACCACTCCATCCCCAAGACAAACACGAGCCTCCTGCGACATTGCTCATTTCAGCTGTGAACACACAGCCCTGCCATTGCAACACTCCCTTCAGCGAAGGAAAATAAACCCCTTCGCTCTGCCAGTTCCCACAGCTGGTTCCCACCCGCAGGTCCTCTACAGTGTCGTGCGAGGGGGAGCCTGGCCCTCTTCTGATCGCCAGCGCTTATGCAACATGAGCTCAGGTGCCACTTTTACGACCTGGTCGCATGTGCGTAACCAACAACGAACAATCTCTGCGTCAAGGGACTTGGAATGATACACAGATACCAAGAAAATCAGTTCCTTTACCGTAAATTTCAGAAAAGAGTTGCATTTATTTGCCAGCCTCTTTGAGCTCACATACAATATAAAACCTTACAGACAAGGAGGATACATGCAAACCATAAGTGGGCTTTAGAGTCCTTGTAACCGACCAATATCGTCATTATTCCTTTATACACACACACTCCACGGAGGTGTGTGTATCGGTGAGAAATACTACTTGTTGACAAACTACAGACATTTACTGTATGTTGAAAGGAAATCAGTGTAAAGAAATAAATGATTTATATGGGCAGACAGGAGTCTTTGGAGGGAAGTGAGGGAGTGACAGGGAAATGTGGCACAGAGGAACAATAAGCTGGGCTATTCAGGAAGCGCTACTGGGCAGGGAAGGGTGTTGAAAGGAAGTCTGGGTGTGGAGTTCTACTGTACTTTTAGACCTTCTGTAACCAAAGGGCTCCTTATATACATCTCAATATTAAATCATCATTTCTACTTGGCTTTTTCAGCCCACATCCATAGTAGCAGCACTGGTTTCATTACCAGTTTAAAGAACTTGAGCATTTCAGGGGAAAATTTATTCTTTGTTCTGCACAAAATCAAGGTGTGTGTGTGTGTGTGTGTGTGTGTGTGTGTGTGTGTGTTTCTATAAAATAGAATGTGTTGATGCAGCACAGTCAGGTCTTTCACACAACCGCCCGCAGCCATGTGGAATTCATACTTGGTTTGGAAGAATATGCAAGAATACAAAAGATCTGTTGACCTGCCGGATCATGTAAAATTAAATAGTTTGTTGACTCTGAAGACCCATGTTGATATAAGAACATTTTGTAGAGACTAAAGAGCTCAGACTTTGTTGGTATTAAGCACCAGAGAACCCCAAGCTCTTGTCCCACAACCAGCAGGTAGTTTATGATTTCTTTCTTGCTGCGATGTCAGGGCAAAATCATGACATTGCTATAATGTTAAAGCAAGACTGTGAGCACCTGCGTTTAACGTACGGTGCAGGTGTCTGGAAACACAAACATGCTCACTTGAAACCACTCGCCCCAAAATTGGGTCTTAATACTGCCACATTAGAGCCTCGGAATCTGGTCCTCCAAAGAGTGTTCCCCTTGAGGTCGAGGGGACGGGGTCAGCTAACTACAGCCCCTCGAGCCGAGGACAGCCTACCTCGAGTGCAGAATTTCCTCAGCTCTTATGTCTTCTAACACCAGTTACTTGGCACTACAAGTTCCCAGCACCTGGTCCAGAGTTCCTCAGGCCTGTTTCCTATGACAAATGTAAGCCTCTTGCTGTTCGTGACCCTGCAGATCCATGGTGAGCAGGAAGCTGGGGAGAGCGATGAAATGAGGCAAAAACAGAAACACCTCAGCTCCATTCCCAGGAACAGAACAGACCAGACGCACACCTAAAGGGAGGCGGGTGCAAAAGTGATACCCTGGCCGACCCTCTCCTCTATTCCACTTACTAAGGGTTAGTGGAATGCAGAATCTAACCTCCCCTTCTACCAGACCTCAGGACCTGATTACCTCCTCTCAAATCCCTCTGTCCGTGGGCATGTCTGCGTGATGAAAAGAACACGCCATCGTTCTCCCTCGCTCTGCAAACACAGTAAGACTAAGTGCTGGATCCCAGAAATAAAATTACCCAATAGCCATAAATTCTAAATTAGAACCTTATGATCCAGTGGTTCTCATTTTCTCTTAATCTGAATTGAGGTTGCTTAACTTTACTTATAAATGCAACTCTGAATACACTGCAGTGATTTAATGTAAAACTGAAATGTGTTGTATTACTTAATTTGCTGAATTATTCCAATGGTTTACTAGTAATATTATACTATAATAATATGTACTATAATATAATACTGAATTAAATCAAATTTAAAATGCTGTGTAAATGAATACTGTTGTATTCATTTTTGCCGTCACATTTGATATCCAAATGTACTGTATATCTACCTTATATATATGTATATATCTCTGTGTAGGTACACAAAAACGTGCAATGAATGACAGAATAATTCTTAAATGGTCACCCTAAAGAGACCCCTTAAATGGAGGAAAAAATAAAAAAGTGAATAAATTCTCTTGCTTGGCTAACTTTATAGCTGCATTTACTTTGTCCTCAAATGATCGATCACTCAGGTTTTAAGAATTTTGCCAGTCCCCATCTCTTAAGTGACATTAACTCGGTTTGAAATTATAGTAGAAATAATTGGACTGTGTTATGGCATTTTCACATATTTCACCTACTTTGGCTAAGGGAGTGTTGCTGCCTCATGATAAAGTTGAGCTGCAGAAGCAGAACACTGATATAACTGAACTGATATAATAGAAGAGGGAATTCTCAGGAATGTCTTGCTTAATTTGTCTTATTTTCCACTTTAAATTTCCTTAATTTTGCTGCCAACACACAGTGTTGCCTTAAACTCATCTGGAGTTTTTCTAGTTCAGAAAGAACCAGAATCACAGTGCCTGGGCTGTGGATTCGGGACACGGGTTCATATCTGGCTTAGTCTGCATGGATCTTGCAGTTTTTCCCTGCCCCCCCCCCCACACACTACAAAACAAATAATGGCCACAAACGTGGTTTGAGAGGGAAGTTCTGTTGAAAACACATAGATGTGGAGGACCTTCACCGCAGACACCAGGCCCTTTAGGGCAGCGTGGGCCACAGTTTGCAGTTAGCTGAGGAGGAGAAGTTGGGATTGACAAGGACACACTAGATGAGCCACTGTATTCTGGATGAGGTCTTGTTCTTCATGCACAGTTGCCAGCCAGTGTCCTGCAAAACTCCAAGAGACGATGCTGCTCTGCACCAGGAGCTCTGGAATGGGGTGGAATAGCTTTAAGGATCACTCGAACTCTTAATTTATGTGATCCACTTTAGCAATAAACTTTTTGCATGAAGAACTTTCCAAAATATTTCAACAAATTTTTGTGGGATTTTTGAGAAGCTTTGGCCCACAGCAACACACACCAAGAGACTGCAAACATGTCCACTTAGAGCGGGGGCTGAGGGTCACCTGGTCTCAGTACATCACAGGTGTGACATGTTGCACTGTCTAAGTTCCAGAAGGGTGTCCATACATTCAGAATTGCTGTGAATTATCATGCAGATCCAATATTATTTTTTGAGAAAACTAAACACTTCGGACCAAAACTTATATTTCTTTGCCAAGTACATCTGTGTGCAGAAGCTACATTGCAGGGCTTCATCAAAAAGAAAATTTGGGTTGTGGTTCAAAAGGAAAATAGATGGAGGAAAAAACCAAACTTTAGGTTAAAGGTCTTTTGAAGGGTTCAGTAAACTCCCTTCCAGGAGAACGTTTCAAATAAGCAGAAATGCGCAACAGCGAGAGAGGGAGTGCAAGACTATCCTGGTGAACTGACAATGTAAGGTCAACAGCATAGATGTGGCCCAGAAGAGGTGAGTGGAGTCCACCTCCTCTGGGAATGTTCACGTGAAACTTCAGCAACCCCCATGGGTCTCAGGTTGCCGCTATGCTTTCATCTGAGGCCTGTATGCTGGTTTCTCTCAAATGCACACAGCTATTGGCAAACTCATCTTAATGTGGCCAAACTTCTGGCTTCACTTGACTGCTGAGCTAATTTTATCTCACAATTAGCCATCTGCGGCAGTCGTGACTCGCTTTCCTTCGGAGCCTCCATGGCAGTTTTTGTCTTGCTTGAGTAACTTGGTGAGAAGAGAACTAAGCTGAAGAAGCATAAAATCGGGGAACTTTTATGAGAACTTTATTCATGCACAGCCCATTTTGTCTGATAAACAATATCGTGTTAAGTTTTCTGTTCTGTGACCAAGAAGGATCATAGGGGGTGGTCAACCAGATTTACCATTTCTAGAACAGACCCTAAAAACTCAACTCTGAGCCGGAACTTTTTTGCCAAATCTGAATATTTGACAGAAACGACCCCCAGTACGGTGCAATAAAAACTGTGACAACAGACTCTGTAGGTGGAATTTTCCATTAAAAAAACAAAACAAAACAAAAAAAACCACTTCAGTAGCTTTGCTGAGTCTATGAAACATATCTTAACTCTAGTGAGCAAATTATTTGTACCAGGAACATAAAACCTCCTGAAGTCTCTTATACAAACTACCTAAAGACAAAACAAAGTGTATTTCATGGCAAACATGCCGGAAAAGGTTTAACCTCTAACTCGCAGTTTAATGTTCACTTACTTAATCACAGGGAAAATAAAAAACAAGAATATTTATAAAATTATAATACTGAATATAGTATATGTTATATTCATAGGTGGGATTATAACAACTGTAGTGAATTTTGATTTTATGTGATTTCTTTCATGACTACAGCTCAGTGGGAAGATTACGAATCTCACGCTCCTAAATTATACAATAATACGGACCCTGAGCAAAAGGGACGTAAGCGAGACACACACACACACACACACACACACACACACACCAAAAGTGGGGAGAATAAAGGACTTGACTTTTGACACATGTATAATGTAAGAATTTTACGGTTCCACTTTATTGTACTGTGTACTGTCACTGTACTGTGCATTTTACTGTACTATTCCACCAATGAGACTCAACTGTTTCTGAAACAGTTGCTTTCTGTCTGCTTCCATATAGTACATTTGTTCCTCAAACCTTTGCCCCTCCCTCAACTACAGCAACACTGTGCAGATACTCTGCATGTTTTTCTGTCGGTGGTTTTCCTTTACTTGTCTCTGACATCACCCGGGATCCTGGACAAGCGTCCAGCCTGCTTGTCCTGCTCAGCTACGCAAGTCATTTAGTTCAACCGAACAAAGTGAAGTTTTGCAAAAAACCTGCATTTGTATTTATGTATAAACCCCCAAAGTGAAGCAGGAGAAAAATGAGAACATGCAGGTCTTCAGAGCTGAGCGATTAGAAATAAAACCAGACAGGATAGTTTTATTTTGCCAGTTTTGTCAATGTAAAAGAGGCCCTTCTGCCAACCAATGGGACACATGGAGCTTCTTGTACTGCTATAGGTTATTACTTCTGTACCCAGATATTTTTTCTAACTACTTTCTCTACGCTCAAAACATACCCAGCTGCCTATACTGTATTCACAGAATATATTGAGGTAAATACTCTGGTCCACACACTACCAACTTCAGTAATGTTGCTTTACCCTGTCAGGCGAGCAAATAGGTAGGTAACACCTCTACATTGACTAGGACAAGGGCAAGAAAGAAAGAAGCAAAGGAAGTCTAAATAAATAAATATTTCTAAGCACATTTTCAGGTAAAGTAAATGCAAATCATTACTGCCCACCTTTGTTTACACTCACCCTCTAAAATGGAAATCCAGTCCATCTACTGACATTACAAATACACACATCAGCATTTCCAAATAGGGTTAATAACCAAGTTAAATGTCCATACTGGTAGAATGACTTGAGACAGAAGAAGCAAACACTGGTGTGGTGAATGTGTGTACATGTTGTTGGCTGGATTAAATCAGGCATGTGTGACATGAAGAAGATTAGTTCACTAAATTCCAGTTGCAATCTGTAAAGTTACTAGTCTTATGATCAATTTTTCTCAGCGGATTAATTTGGTCAGTAACTTGGACTCCTGTGTCTCTGGTGGCTTGCATCAGGGGATGGGATTTTGGGCAGCATTTTCTGGGCAGGACAGGAGCCAGTATTTTGACATGGAAACAGTGTTTTCTTTCAGAAACCGAAAACCGGCATGCAAATATAATGCGGCCCATGGACGCGTTAAAAGGCCAGCAGCTGTCTTCTGAGGTCATGTGGATGGTCTCCACAGATTTGCTGAAGAACCAGGGTACTTCCAAGGACAAACACTCATATCTTCATATCACTAGAGCTGGCTTCAGCCCTCTCAGGGCACAAAGAAACACCTCTGAGAAATTCACCTCCTTTGCGCCTACGGACTATGCTGTCACGATGCAATTTGTGACGGTTCTAACTGGCGCAAAATGGAAACTGATCAGTTAAAACCTGGACCTTATTAAATCGCCTGTCTTTACAATGGTTCATTTCATGTTTGAATGAAGAGAGGTGAGAGACTGGTGGTTAAAAAACTTGAAATAACTGTTTAGCTACAGCACACACACACACACACACACACACACACACACACACACACACACACACACACACCAAACAGAACATGGCAGATTATTTCTTCTTCTTTTTCTTTCTTTATGAACTCTTTTTGCACTCTACACTTTGTTATTTTTTCTTTGTTATTTATTTTTTCATCTCTTCTCTCCTCAAAAAAAAACAAAAACTTTTGTCAGCACTGTGCTTGTCAGCCAAATCCATTGTACACTTCAGGAGTCCGGTGGAGCGCCTGGAATTCTCATCAGCAATGAGAACAGGAAATGTGGTGGGAGACCTCGGTCAGCTCAGTATGTATGTAAGTGGTATGGTTTTGCATGGGTGTGTGTGTGTGTGTGTGTGTGTCTGCTTGAGCACAGTTATGCGGTGTGTGACTGCAGCTGAGGGTGTGTGTGGGGATGGGCTGGTGTGCGGTTCACGGTGGGAAGGAGAATGAGGAAAAGGGTGGGGCAGGTAGAGCCCGGGAAAGAGCTGCTCGCTCAGGCCTCTTATCAGCAGCAGGAGAAAAGGGCACCGCTGAGCCCCGCCAGCATCCCCAGCAACCACCCGTCAGCACAAATATTTAACCTACTTCTTCTGCCAGACCTGCTCGGCTTCCACTGTGAACTCAGCGCCTTCCTCAAACCTGCTTTTCATTAAGGTGCTGGACACATTATATCCTTGAATAACTACAAAATATTTGCATTATTCACCAAATAGCTAGTTTCTGACACATATGTTGTGGCCTGTGTACCTCTGTGGCAGTTTGATGAAACTTCACAGAAAGTGCAGCTTAAAACATCCAATTTATAACAGTTAAGCTGGTAACACACAGTATTGTTTTTCTTTTGCCAGATAAACACGGCCCTGTTTGTACTGAAGCACTGACTTCTGACTGCCTTTAGTTTATGCATACAGCCTGAATACAGATCATAGGAAGAATTAATTCAGGTGTCATTAGTTCATATAGACAACGGAGCCAGTTAGATATGCGAGCGCGAGCAAAAGACGGCAAAAAAACTCTTTTTTTTAAACAGGGAACCTCGGGAGAGCAATTCCAGGGTTTAACCCCAGTCAGCATCACTTCTCTTCTCACAGTTTTTGTTTCAGCAAGTTACGCTCTGCCGCCCCACATCCTTGGTGTGGATTCATATATTATTGATTTAGCACCTTTTGTAGCGCCCGTGATGGAAGGACGGATGACGTACGGAACGTGTATATCAAAAAGCCGTAGAGCTGAGTGACAAGTTACACGCGTCCTCATGAACACCGCCGTGGTGTTAGGACCACGATGCAGGGTCACGTGGGAAATTTGCCTACTTAAATAGTCCGTGACTCCCAGTGCCCCTGTATTTCATGCTTCCTTTCTGTCTCCTCTTTTTCCCCTTGGCTAAAACACCAAAGCAGATATGTTCCATTTAGGACTGTCTCAGCCAACTGTGCACATCGCATGAGTGTAGATTTTCCTCTGGTCGCTTCACCACAGCTCACCTCAGTTGGGGGTTCAGACCTTCTCCAAGTGCAGCTGTGCAGTTGCTTAGCAAGCCACCCCCTGTCCTCCCTTCCTCCCTATTAGCCTCCTGAGACACATCTAGGCCAAAACAGGAGCCAGGCCTCTGACCACGTTTTTATTCCAGGAACTGTGGCATGACATGATTTGGTACACTTAATTTCTTTCCCTTCAAGAGCAACTCCTAACTCTCCATCAATGCACATTAAATGCATTCAAGATGTTTGGATTATTTTATGATCACATTAACCTCCATTAACAGACTGGGTGTACCGAGATAATCCTTTCGCCTTTTGATCTCCGGCAGAGAATCGGTATTAATAACGAACAACGAGACAAACCCAAAAAATTAGCTGCCCATCGCAGCAAAGCTGATGCAACGCAAAAAACACTGTTTCTTTGCTGCACGACCAACACCGGAGAGATCTTTCCATCCAAGTTACTGTCATCAAACGAATGCCATAACATCAAGCTAACCAAATAAACGGAATTATTCCGGACACTTGTTCACGTGTCACCAAACAGAATATTAACTTCACTGACTTCAGTCCATCTCTGGAAAAAAGAGATGCCCACATCTCCTCTGATATAAGTGGTTGCAGAAGAAACTGCTTTATCCTCAGCTTCATCCTAAGCTGCCTGAAACCTCCAGATTGACCTTTTGTGAAATAAACATCTGTTTGACGGTGCAAAAGTTGCAGTTGATTTACGTTTGCGCTACTCTTATTTATTTAGCTGAGACCTACAGCTGGGTAACTCTTGCCGGGGCAATTTATGGCCGTGTTCAAAGGTAAGATTCAAACATGGCACAATCTCGTGGAACGCTGTCGTTCTAACCAGTACACCGCCGGCGGGACTGATGGACGGTAGAAGTCACAAGAGCCTTTATGGAGGACACGTGTGGAGGCAGCCGGACAGAACCTGCTTCAGCTTCACGCTGGATGCTTTGCATGCAATATCCTCTCGCTTGCCCCTAGAGTCTCCCTGACAGGAAGGTCTCACCATTCAACATAACCTTGAATTGTTTTCCATTAAAGAAAAAGGGCAGCAGTGTGAGGAAGCCAACAATAAAAACAACGCAATTCACACACTTGGTTGAAACGCCCATTGGCAGAGAACAGATCCATACTGGAGAAACAGATGGGTTTCATTTTATGTTTGCGTTTGGGTGAGTAGAGAAGGGGGACTCGAAAACACAGCCCAAAAATCACCCCGTTCCCAAGAAACGGCGAATCATCCAAAAAGCACCGGTAGATCACTAACATACATCTTTTTTCATTTGACCTTTCTATTTATTTTTTTTTTAACTAGCGAGGAGGACATCTATTGAGTTTGTTCTTTCAGTTCAGGTTTTCCAGCCCAACGGATCACGGATTTATGACAAGAGTGTTTGTGAAAACTTTCAACAGGTTTCATGGCCAGAGAAGGAGAAGCAGCAGGTGCAGGAAAGAAACACATGAGAAACTGCAGCAGAAGAAACACATGAGATCTCATTAAAGTTCAATGCTTCAGTAATCTGGCTCGATTCCGGAAGCAATTAAGTATTAGAAATTTCAAAGGGACGCTGCTCAGATATGCGCCTCTCCCATCCCGCTCCCCAGCTCTCAGCATGCTATAGCTCCCAGTCAGCTGAGGATAATGTTGCCAGATCAGGACTTGGGTTACTAACCCAGTCATGCAGAACTTGGGATTGCCAGGTCCACTACACAAAACCAGTGCAGCAGACAAAAACAATATTGTCTACATCAGCACGGTGTTATCTGACTTTGGGAGTCGAGTGCATCTGTGACGCTAAATTGCTGTCTGGATTAGATTTCCACTAAAGTTATACAAAAAACTTTTATGTGCAGCCACTTGTGAAATGAACTTGCTAGTTTCTCTTATGCCATGGTGGTAGAAAGCGGAAAGGTATTAATACCAGCAGCAACAGAAAAAGGGCTCACGTGTGACTGCCTTTGTCTGCCTTTGCACCACGGATAGTTCACTGCGAAGGTCCCAGTGAAGAGGAAGGAGCAAAATAAATCTGCCCAAAGACTCACGATGTGAATTTTTTAATAATATGAAGCTTCGTTCTGATTACGGACTTTTTGTTAACACAGATGGATAGACTTTGCAGCAGAAATATTTGTATATTACAGACGTATGAGGTTGAAACATAAACCCAGAACCTGACCCAGGCAGTCAGCTACTTATCAGCAGTTGAATTGACTGAAATTTGAGAATATGAAGGACTAAGCCATTTCTATAGTAGTGGTCATTCACATCGTTCACTATCTGATATCCATCCCTTCATCCATCCATCCATCCATCCATCCGTCCATTTTCAAAAACGGTTTATCCTTACTTGGAGGGTTGCGGTGGTCTGGAGACGGTATGTTAAATAAAACGTGTTCAGTGTATGTAGTGCAACCATTTATGATCTTATTAACAAGCAAAGCTTGGTTGTGATGAATAATTTCTAATGTGGATAAAAAGAGGCCGTTTGAAGGCACATGCAGCCAAATGTCCATAGCTGTGCAGCTTTGAATTACTGGTTGCGCTTTTCATTTCTGAACAGAATATGTGCGTTTCATGTATCATTTTGTGTACGAATTCAAATCGCTCCAACATCTAAATGTGTGAAAAACATACGGCTCCGATTTCCAGCAGGACGGCGTGTGGTGCACGTCATAATGTTATGGCATCGATATTTATAATGTGACATGCAATACATGCATAAACACCACATTTCTGGATCCAGCAAAAGAAAGAGATATATCATTTATACAAGTATTTTCAGTTACTTTCTACGTTTTACGTTTCTTTCTAATTTTCTATTATACACGATCAATGATTTTTTTTACCCAGAAAAATGTAAAAAAAAAAAAAAAAAAAGGGGTAAACCTTAAAAAGCTGACAAAAAAATCTGTGAAAAGATGCCGACTGGGTGATGTTTTAAGTAAGATTTTTTTGCATTGTTTACTTGGGTGGCAGTTTCCTGACCAGGACATCATTACCTTCTGTACTTAAACGTGCCACTATAGGCCAAAAGGTGCCGGCACGCTTTTTGAACATTTTTATCCCCGAAATGTACCTGCTTATACTGCGCTGCGACGGCCTGGCTGTCCCAACACTGCTACCGTTGCCGACAACACTCTTATTTACCACATCTTCTCACACACACACAGTGTGAGCTGCTGTGTAAAACCCGCGTGTGTACAGTTTCACTCAACGTTTCACTCATACGTTAGTTTGTGCGTTTGTCGTACTTGAGACTCACCGTTTGTTCCTCCAGAAACACTCAGTCGCTCCTGCTGCTTCTCTGCTGCTCATTTCTGCTCCTGCTTCCTCACTGCCAAACAGCAGCCATGTTTTTGAATGAACTTTATTGTCCTCCAAAAACTACATTTTGGAACCTACCACCCAAACCTGACAGTTCAGCGTGTTTCTGGTCACACAGTTTCACCACTGCGTCTGTTTTGATGGCAACTGCAAATGTTTCATGTGCTGAATGAAAGCCTACATACATTGTATATTTAAAAGTTTTGTGTTTTATGGTTCACCATTTGCACCATGACTTAATAATGGTGTGTTCCTCAAGGGGTGTGTGCGTAAGAGACATTTTGTGAACCTGTAAATGCTGTGAATACTTCGGCGTGTTTCACGTTATGACGTGACAATCCGGCGGTGTCACACGCGCTGGCCTCGGACAGGTGACGTCATCAAAACATCGTTTTCTGTCGGAAATGAGTTTCGCTTTGAAACAGATCACTTGACATCTACTAGCAGAACAGGGATGCCACTAAAAACGGAAACGTAACTTGGGAGAACAAAGCCCGGATATCGGCCTACGTTTGCACATTTAACCACGGTGGCGGTTAGCGTTTGTCAGTCACAACATACCCTTTCGTCACTGAACGGGCACGAATTCCCAGTGAGGCGACCTTCCTCTAGCACCGGGAGCGGAACGGTTCTGCCTTCTGTGACTGGACCACATTTCACGCTGTTTTGGGGCTGTGCTGATAAGCAGCGAGTTCTATTATTACATTCTGCCATTATGAAACCAGAGCCCATATTCCACTCCAGTTTAATGGCCTCTTTGTTTTGTGGGCTGCTCACGTAGGACGGGACGGCTAGGAGTAAAAAACTATTTTTGACAGGCGCATTAGTGACATTCTACTGACACCAACACAGATACAATACAAGTTTTGCTTGTTCGCAGGCTGCTTGAACAAACCCGAAGGCTTCGTCGGCCGCAACCAGCGACGGCTCCGTGTCTTTTAATCGGACAAAACTTGGATTTAATCTAAAGCAGTATTCTTGTAACCAAAAACCACAGATGTGACAGAAATCCACGCGGAAAGTAATCTGGTTAGGAACAAGACATTAATGGGACAGGAAAATGTAACCATCAGATTTTATCCATCGCTGTCAGTCCACAGTCCTTGTGGAACATATGGAAACCACATATAATCAGGAAAAAATCTAGAGGATGCGATTCCATTATGTTCGTAGACAGAACTTTTGTTTTTCCGCCACCGATGAAAATCTGTGGAAAACAAGTTTACAGCTTTGGCCATTCGAATTCTGTTATAATAGGGAGACGTTTCTATCTCTGTTTGGAATAACTTTTGCCTGTTAGGCATCTTCAACCAGAACAAGCTGAAAGCTGCTGAACAAAATCTGTGGGAAAACAACACAAACCGAACGAAAAAGTTTCGCCGCGCGGCTCAACAAAAACGGCCTCCGTCTGTACGGCGCAGCCAACCAAAAACTAGAACCGATGCCTCACGTTTCTTCGGTTTTAACTTCTGTGGTGACCTTTGACCTTAAGACTCTAAGTTGCCACCACAGTATATATTGTACAGTGTTCTTCCTCTAGTTTACTTGATGAATCAGCAAATTGCCCAGATGAAGACAGAACATGCAGACTTTGGTTGGACCCTCAGTTTATGCACCTTTCACTGTTGCCCTAAATCCCCGCTGCTGACCTTTCTTCCAATTTCCATCTGCAGTGGCCAGACGCAAATGGAAAACAAATGTGTAATGCCTTCTTTCCAAATACTCATCTGCAAAAGAATAAAAGATGTGGATATTTTTCATGTACAGGAAGTGTGGCCTGTTTATCCAGAGGCTGGTTTTGGCTTCTCCTTGCTTGGCAGTCCCACAAACCGCAGGAGACATTGGTGAGATTCACATTCCATCACTGATGGTCTTCCATCTAAATGATGAAACACAGAAGAGTGACACAGCAATGGCCAGCCAGGTGATAAACACCATCTACTGACTTACCTCCTTTAGAAGACAGAAAATGTCACAGCAGAAGGTGATTTTGACTTTAATTTTCCAGTCATTTGTGTGCAAATGAACTCTGACTGATACAATGGAGTGGCTTTTAGTGGCTGCTCGAAAGTGTCCCCAAGAGGCCAGCCAGAGATCGGCACCTTCTGTACCCGCTATGGGTTACCAGACAGTACTAATAAACTCTAGAAGAATAAGGACCCCCGCAACTTCTCTAACAGCCAGACATTTATATAACACTTGGATAGTTCTGAATCTGGCTTTGCAGAGAAGAACTATATGGAAGAGACTCACGAATTTGTGAGGATCTGTATTTTATTACATTTCCGTTTCATTTAAAGAATTGTTTAATGCTTCCAATAAGGTTATTGTGTGCAAGTCTATGTTCAGCAGGTTTCAGTCCCCCAAAATATACTGTGTCAGGTGGGTTCAAATGAAACGAAAAATTTGAACTGCTCATTAGGAACTATGCTTCAAGCTTCACCCTCGTGACATGTGAGGTGGGGTGGAGGCTGTGTTTTTCTGTTTATTCTTGTTTTCCAAAGCTTTAGTAAAAAGGCCTTGTTGTTCTATCTGGAGTTTAACACAGGAAATGGATCATTTACAGCACTGGCCTCCCAAAGCCTTTCTCAGAATGCTGGCTTTTTCCTGCTCAGGAGGACAGGCCCTTCCTTACTAACACGGCAAATGAGGTTGAACCGGCTTCCCTAACTTGAACTTTGTGTGGAGGCAATACTGCTGAACGTCCATTTTATTTTTGAGCAGCTTAAGACAGCAGTGTATCTGCAGTCACAGCTCAAAACACAAACACGGATGCCTGAAGAAACCGTTCCAGTGACCCAAGCTAGATTTTAACCGGACTTAAAAAGCCCGCTGGTTTAACACTAAAGGAATTGAATTATCTAAGATTCCTTCCGAAAATAAGCGGAAATTATCCACCAGTGTGTTGTGTGTGTGTGTGTGTGTGTGTGTGTGTGTGTGTGTGTTAATGAATCTGTCAGAGCATAGAATAGAATCTAAGAGCTGAGCCAGGTGAGTTTTGCTCAAGGCTTCTCACTGACAGTAAAGAATGCAGTCATTTTCTCCAGGCCTAAACAGCAGGAATTATTCTGCCATAAATCCATCATGCTACAGAAAGGTTCCTGGCTCAAGAAACACAGCTGACCTGCTGCAGTCTGGAGCTTCTGAAGAGCGACTTGACTGTAATGTGATCTGTGTTCCTCCACTGTTCTTTTTCACATCACGTTTTTTGGCTTGATTTGCCCTTGTCAGGGTGGTACTGTCAAGTTTCCGGATACTAGTCTAGACCTTGAGGTCTTCAAACCTCATGTGTTCAAACCATTGCTGCCTTCAGTCAGTATGCACGTGAACTCAGTTTCTCACTAAACTTGCTATTTATTGAAAAACACAACAGCACAACGTACAGTATCACGATAATGCTGTACGTCAAAATCCATACCAACCAGAAGAATGTCCAGCCCAACCAATGTTCACGATGGTGAGCGGATGGATTTGTGCAGTGAATTCACAAACAATTTGGTACAGCTCACGTCACACCGCTCCGTACCCTTGAACGGCCTTGAGGTCATTACAGTTACTGAAGGTATCTGCGCAGTAAACATCTGGAGCTACAATCTGAGATGTAGTTTTCCATTGTAAATCTGTAAAAGGAACAGGAGTAAATGTCC
Source organism: Arapaima gigas (assembly GCA_900497675.1). Classification (NCBI taxonomy): domain Eukaryota; kingdom Metazoa; phylum Chordata; class Actinopteri; order Osteoglossiformes; family Osteoglossidae; genus Arapaima; species Arapaima gigas. The sequence continues at coordinate 495,594 of UFQX01005256.1, read as the reverse complement.
TGACCATTTTAGAAATAATAACTGATTCCTTTGTTCATAAACTTTCCCCCAACAACAGAAGAAAAACAAGGTGCTAGAGAACGATCCGCTTTCTGAGCAGCAATAAATTGTTCTTGAGATACAGGCAACAAAACATTAGTTTCAATACCAACTAAGCCGTATTTTTCACAGGCGAATGATGAGGCAGATGAAACAGTGGGCTGGAAAACTTTTCCAGCATCTGAAACATCCATAAATAAATCCCAGAGATGAAGGACGCTGCCGAGGAGCTGTAAATGAGCTGTCTTACTTCTGCTTCATTCCATTCGTTTTGGGAGGATCCAGCACCCATTGTGATATTTTTTCAGCTTTTCTGATGATCATTTCTCTTTCTCCATTCTTCTGTTGACCAGTGTGAATACTCATCTAATAGATACATTTTCTTTAGTGGGAAACAAAACAATAAAAGGACAAAGTTTTTAAGGCTTTTTAAAACTTCCAGGAAGTGAAAAAAGGTTCCAGTGACCAGTTCCAGTGAAGGTTATTCATCTTCTCTATTGTTTTTGCTGGTGAAGTAGCACATAAGACATTTATTTTTATTTCTTTTTTTTATCGGGTTCTCGTACACATGCTTGCTATGTTTCTCTTTCCTTCGTCATGCTATAAGTAAGGGTAGAGGAAAAAAATAAACAGCTGAGGTGGAGCAGCATGTTTAGATCAAAAGGCCAGCACACAGCTCCTCACATCAGCGCTGTCAGTCACTAGTTTTTCAACGGTGGCGAATAGCACTTTGCGCCAGCCGAACCCGCTGGACTGTTTTAACACAGACCTCCCACACTTACGCTTGTTTTCCATGCAAAAGCCAAGGAGGTCCTCCGGGTTTCTTGTGGCCTCTTAAACCAACAGGTTAGCTTTGAGCAGAGGAGCCAACCTGGCACCGCCGGTCCTCTTCTCCTCTGGAGTGTGACGGCACTGATGAGTGTCGGCTTGCATGCCCTGTCTTTGACTTTGGCACGCCTCCCTGGCACGTTATCCTAGTGTGATGGAATTTGGGAAGACTGTGAGGATGTGAGGACTCAATCCTGGCAAGGAGGGAGAGGTTCTATAGAACGACCAGTTTCAAAAGGAGAATGCTATTCCAGAAATGGGAAACTGTCTAGTAGAGGGTGGAAGAACACTGGGGGCAGAGAGTGAGTGTTTTGGAGCTGCTTGGAGTTCAGTAAGGAAGACCAGGCTCTGTCTATCATGGGGAGGTTCAAACCCACGTCTGACCAGACCAGGTCCTATGATGCAGCAGCTACTTGCTGAACTGCCACTCTGCCCAGCTACCATTTTCCTTATTAAAAAACTATGTCATTAGGTTGAACCAACCATGGTTTTTATCCAGGCTTTAAAGTGGACATGTGTGAATATGCTGGTTAAACCTCACCGCTTTGACGGAAGAATCCAAATCTATCTGATGCCACTTTGAAGGCTAGAACCACTGCTGAACCTTCCACGTCTCATCCCTCCTTCCTTCCCCAGCTCCTCACTGGAGATCATGTGACCTTGCAAGGTGGTGTGCGGGCTGGGGAGGTGAGTGACTTACCCGGATACCACCTTGGTGACTGTTATTGCAGCTGGAATGATCTCCCTGCCTGAGTCAGCCTTCAGCCCCCCCCCCCCTTTTTTTCTCCTTGGGTAAGAAAAGCAGGTCTGCTGTAGAATTTTCCCAGCTATATTTGCATGTCCTTGTACCCACTCCTCTCCATCTCATTCTTCAAAACACACTCGGCCAGGTGGACGTAACCCACAGCATCATACTGACTGACTGCTATTATTTTGGGCGTGGAAATCCGTGGGCGTGACCAGTCTGCAGGTTCAGTCATTAAACTGCTATATAAAGTTAATTTTAAATCAACAGAGAACAAAACCTCATTAAATGACTGTTAGCGCTAAGCGAAAAACTTGCCATTCAAGAGAGTTCATGTAATCGTGTGCAGTGAACATATGGAACGTGTCTTTCTCCATGTTAACACTGTAAAATGTACGTAGCCATTTTCTGAGAAATGCCTACATACAGAAGAATCTCGCTTGTTTCTGACCACGGTGTAAGAAAACTTGCCCATTAACATTTTACCATCCACCTGCCAAGCACTCCCAGGGGGGCTCTGCTCAAATAGTTCCTTGCTATTCCTTCCAGTAACAGGAACGATTCCAAAGATTGTGCACTTTCCTCCAAAACTCTTATTTCCTATTCATTGCAATTCAGCTGCTTACACTTTTTCTTGTTGCCTTTTACTTTCTGTACAAATTCTTTAGTGTCTCATTACCTCCTTATGAGTTAGGATGATTCCTAGCCTTCTTTCTCGACATGGATGTCCCACCTCCCAAAAAAACTGTTCAACTGTTTAAACTTTGAAATAACCAAATACTGAGAATCTCCATTACTTCTTATGAGTAAAATTATGATTTGTCCCATGTTTTTCCGAGGAACTCCAAATAATTTCCTCAGAATATCACAACGATATTTTGATAGTTACCTATCAATCCTTCAAAGCCCCCCCCCCCACACACTCGCTCATTCATTCTAAAATGGAAAAGCAAATGTCCGTAAGATGTCGCGGACATCAGCAGAGCTCTAAAAAAATATAAATAGAATCTAAGTTTATTAATGTAGAAATACAGTAGCATAGCACGTTTACCTGCAGCATTGTTCATTGTTCATGGCACAAAGTGCTCACCAGCAACTTCACCAGGTAGTTGTTGTGCCTCTGAGGGCGGTTTATGGGTCTGTTTGACGTCACTTGCTAGTTGGGACAATTGCCGAAACCCAAATGATGCCCTTCTTTGATCATCACATTTTGGTAAGCATCTTAAAAAACGACAGACCAACTCGCTTTGGTCCAGCTGTTACTGCATGTTTCTTAAGGCGTCTCCGCCTGTGAGACGGCAGACTGGCCCGTGCATCCAATTCCACAGCTCCCTGGAGAAGGAAAACGTTGGGTCAATCAAAGGTAAAGAATGCAAAAGCCAAATATTGTGTTACCAACATGGATTTCCTTTGTCCTGATGCGCTGCGGTGAAGGGGATCAGAGAGCACGGAGTGGGATGGGAGCAGGCCTCTAGGGCCTTTGGGTGGACCCTGAGGCGCTGTCTGTGGAGGCACTGCAGGGGGCTCTTGGGACTTCTTATACCTCACTTAGAGGAATGACTGGTTGAGGGGTGAAAGTGACAGGGCTGGTATGGTTGAGGGAAGCAGGGACAGGAATGGGCTTCTGGCTGTCGCTGTTCACTGTCCCTCCCTGGTGTGCGAATCTCTCTCGCCACAGGGAAAGGTTTGAAAAGGTAGATAGTCAAGGAGACATGGCGTGCAGGTGTGTTACCTGTCCCACTTTCCCTTCAACATGCTGCGGACACACAGGTGTGTATAACTTCAGACCTCCCTCTCCATCTGAATTTAATCCGGTCATGAAAATGTGTCAGATAGCAAATTTCCAGATAATGGGAGCCTGTATTCCATTATTTTAAATGATAAAAACAATAATTTGTTCCCAGGCCTTTCCAAAGCCCTGTTGATGTCCCAAAATATGACGGGAACACTCTTAAACACCTAGGTGACAGCAAAAGGACTTCTGCATGATATATGAAACACCGTTTTGTTACAGAAATCTCTTTATAACCTGTGACCGGATCTTCACATCTTTTAGAAAGATCTCAGTAGATTCATTGATGATCATCTGAGTAATAATTTTTCTTTTTAAAGCTCTCCTTGGTTTCTGTTACATTGACAGAAAGATGGATAAAGAAATGTATGTGATTAATCTTCTCGTTCTGCTTTCATGCTCATAAGAGTAAGTTTAGTTGTAAAAATGTCTCTTTGCTGCATTCACGGTAACCCATCTCAGAACATACTTTTCTGAATCGAATGAGCCTTCGACAAACACACATAAGGTACACTTTCTGCTCAGCACGGAGGCTGAGACGACTGAATGATGAGCTGAGGAACCTCCAACAGTTGTTTTCAGCTCAGCAAACGTGCTGACAGCAAACGTGACGCTACACGTAGCATGGGGGTGTGGGACACATTTCACAGACCACTTGTTATTAGCTCCCTCACTGTAGTCCTAAAGAAGCCGAGATTTCCTTTAAAAAAGTCAACATCCTACACAACTGTCTTGAAGAACTTCTTGAATACATGTGTACAGGTGACACCGGTATGCCCACAATAGCCTTTCCAACCTGTAGGCACTCGATTTGATTTGTTCTCTTGATTTGTTCTCTACACATAAGTGGTAAGAAAGATCTGCACTTTCTTGGTTGCCGTCACTATTGTCCCACATGTCTCTGCTTCATTCTTGGTTGTCGTCACATTAGTGTTGAACATCTAACCTTAGTTTGCAATGGCAGGTCTTTGGAACTCAATATGGTCATCAGTTACAGGAACACTCACCTTACTTTCCCAGTTCTGACCTTAATATCGGCATCTGCGCCTCCCTCCTTATCGATGGCCCAGATGTGTAAAGGCTTCTGTCTCTTCCAGTGGCTCTCCTTCCAAACAGACCAAAGTACAGAAATGCAGAAGAGCAGTTGGCCTTGTAGCTTTCAGAGACTTCTGGCTTTCACAATGCAGCTTTATGAATCTTCTTAAAGAAGAACACCTGTCTCTTCCCAGGGCTGAGGCTGACTTTCTTGTTGATGTATTTGTTGCCTAGAAATGTTACGAGGTGAGGTAGTGAAACCCCACCCCAATCCTCCTCCTTTCTCACCTGGGCTTGGGACCGGTGATGGCGAGGATACTAAAGTTAAATTACTGCTCCAGATACTGTGATTCTTTCATTATTTGATTTTTGATATTTTTGCAGTAACCTTCTGCTTGAATAAACCAGGGCTTTTGATCACCTTTTTCTTTAAGACCTCTAGACTCCCCTCCCCAGGGGGAATTTACCTTGTGGCTTAATATCAATGCTCAATGTGAAGCATTTCCATTTTAACACACATCCAAAATAAAGCTTTCTACAAAGCTTAGACAGACCGATCCTTATTAGTCCAGTAACTAAAAGTGTGCAGGCATAAACAAAGTCATAAACAGAATGTTAAATCTGAAATTTCTTTCAAGACAGTCTCAAGTCAGTCAGTTCTTGTCTATCCCTCCAGCTACAAGAACATCTCACCAAACGTATATGACTGAGCAGTGCACACAAGCCTTGGAAATATAGAAGGGAAAGTTATGGAGTGTGATCTTGCTGAGCTTTTATGCAGAGCGCAGAGGATATATTCATATGCCCAGAATGAGCCAAAGATCACAAACAAAGTTTGGGATGTATGGAGATCTCATCTTGAAATTGCAAGAAAGAGGGAAGTGAGGTCTGGACATTCTGAGAAGTGCTGTGCACTGCGAGGAGCAGACTAAACAGTGGAGGGGTCTTCTGGGAGGTCTTGTTTATGCCTTGGAACGGTACGTGAACCTGCTACCTCACCTCATCGACAGTACTCAGCTAGAACAACTTCTGGAGAGCATCTGTCCACTGTGGTGTGACTGGAACACAGGGCTCTGACGAAAGCATATCACTCCGGCATGCTGTGTGGAACCCACAGTGTCCATCAGCCTGACCAGTGGTCCAAACATTCGTGGGTTCCGGCTCTCCAAACCTCATTTTTGCAGACCAAAATAATGCCACTGCAGCTCCTCAATTTCGCACCTTTCCTGAAACGCAAATGTATAGCAGAAAGAAAAACCTTCACGTGACGTTCATCATCAATAAAGGTATTTTGAAGGCTTTAGAAAACTCAGCCAAAAAGTCACATCTACATGTCACAGTTCATTTGAACTTAGCCTCATAGTCAAACCGATAAAGACTATCTTCTGCTTTTGGTGCATCCTGCTTCTAACTTTAAACTATGTCGTGATAACCAGTGACAGCCTGAACATCTAATGGAGAAAGAAAAAAGCGGTTGAGGCCTAGCTTGGAGGCTCGTGTCTGGCACAGCATCATCATTCTTACCTTAGAATCGCTCACCTAAATCCGATGGATACCAGTACACTAACATTATAGAAAATCTTCTGGGACGGACAGAGTCCCCAGAAATGGCCTTAGCAACGTAATCCAGAAATAGTGGCCGCCGTTACGAACAATATATCAGAAAGAAAATTTCGTCTCGCATCGTTCACGTTTCCCCTCATATCCATGTCAAGCAGAAACTTCTCGTTTCCGCAACTAGTAACAGTTGCCGAGAGTTCCTTAACCTCTAAGTCACAATTTTGGAATCACAGTTTTCGTCTTCATTTCAAGCCAAGCGTTTTCCCACTGTCAGCATCCCCAGAACAGCATTAGTTCAAACTTTTGACAAAAGACATGAAAAATATGGTCCTTCCTCACTACTCTCCCAGCTAGCTGTACCTGCAAGCCAACATGCTCCCAGACCCCCTGCAGAGCTGCTGATTCCGCACACAGACTCCTCGGCTCCCGCTAGACACTGTCGTCCACAGTCAGTTGACAGGCGTAAGTCGCCCACCTCTCAACATCCAGGTTGCAGCCGCTTGGAGAAGAAAGTTCGGGCTGCGTTCTTTTGTCCCTCTGAAGCTGAGAGTCTGTCAGAAAAGCTAACTGAACCAAAACAAGCACATGCAAAAACTGGCTCTCCAAAATACTTTCAAGGGGCCAGATTTAAGGCAGCCTGACAGAATAAACCTCGCTGGTCTTCGGAACTGTACACATCGCTCTTATTTTTCCTCTGACGGGACAGTAAATTTAACAGTTCATATGTTCCTCTTGCAGAAAAGGTGTACAGAATTTCCATCGAACTGGACCGTTAGATGAAAACAGATGGAGATCAGTTCCTTGTGACAAGGCTGTCGAAATACCGTTTCAGTTCCGCTTCTGGAAGCGGGGAGCCACTGAGGTGCAGATGAGCGACATCACCTGTTTTTCAGCAGTCCCTGTCTTCTGGTACTGGGTGGGGTGGTGGACTCAGACCCTCAGATCCAGAAATGTAGGCACTTCAGCTTTTTAGCACATTCTTCATCCTGACTTCAGCCCGGAGATGTTCTCCTGCTACTTCATGTTCAGGCTCGATGGTGAATGAGATCTTAAGCCATTCGAATGTTGTAAAATCTCCCCCCAGCTGTGAGATGCCTGTAATGGTTTCTTGGGGTTGATGTCCAGAGCTGTTGATCCGTTCCAAGCGGCCATTGTTGATGTCCTGAACTCTTACTGGAGAATCAGCCATGGACTTGGCTATTTTGTGCTTTTGGTTCGAGAACAGTACATGGGTGGTTATTGTGGAAAATGGGCCTTAGAGATTCACTCTACCTTCTCGTTTACTGGGAAGGTGTGAGGTTCGGAACCCTTCTTAGCTGTGTAACCAGGGTTTAAACACTGTTCAGTGAAAGAAAGTGTCTGCTGAAGATAATTTACGCAGCAGTCTGTGTTTTGGCAGACTTTTCCTGTCCGGCGCTCGATCTTAGCCGCTTCCCTGTAGAAAATCTTTTTCTGAACAGCTGCATCTTCAATCCTCTGTGATGTGTCACCAGAGCAGGAAAATATTCTGAGCGAAAGCCACTTGTCTGGAGCCTTCAGTCAGCAGCGTCTTCCACGTTGCTTTTTTCCATGGATATCATATATGCCCGCAAATGTTTTGTCTCGCCGGTCAAGCCAAGTCTCGTGTTATTATAAATACTGACAGACACAGAGGTAAAAATAGTGATAGAGATTTACTCTATTAGTCTAATCTGAATAATAAAACATCACATGAAAGGACCTGTATTCTCAAGTCCGTGCAATCCAGATCCAGACCATGGGATTAAACCGCTGACTTGAGTGAATTTACATTTTGCTGTGAATAAATTAGTAAATTTGAGTAAATTGTGCACGACTGACACTGAGGGCCAGATAAATCTATACAGAGTCACCCCCGTGTAGGTTCCTACAGCTGACTGTTTGGTCAGTTTAACGGAAAAGCTACTGTGGACTTAAAAATGAAGTGGAGAGCAACGTCCCGGCACGCAGTGCAAGCGGCAGGACAAAACAGGTCCACGGGGGGCACGGGGTGAGTTTGGATGGCTGGTGCAGTGACTGTGGTGAAGGAGGGCTGAGTGTTACCCCCCCAGAGGAGCGAAACCGCCCGATTCCGGCTGCGATGTCCGAACTAAGGCCGCGTTTGCAGGACATTTTTCGTCTCGACCCGTCCTTGCGGAAGTGCACCTGGGTTTAATCCAGACAGTTCTGTTGTACAACACGTTTGTACACCGCTGAGCTCGGCGCTGCGTGTCCAAGTGGCAGTCTGTGGATTTAGGTGTCTGTTCTGATGTTCGATCGTCAGAAAGGCAGCTGTGTAAAGTGTGACAAACACACGGTTCGGAAGCCACTTCATAAAGCGCCCGGTTCACTTAAGGGATGTAAGTCATGAGATGCACTGTTTACAGTACAGAAAACCTGGGCATTTTTCATCTCGAGTCTTATTCACTGAGCTGATGGTTTCCCCCGAGGCAGCATACAATGTTAAATCTGAACAATAATCTACCTGTTTACACAGTCTGCTCATTTTCACAGATGCTCCAGGATGGATCCCTCGATTAAAGTTACGGTAGGGTGTGGGATTCAGACCCAGGACCTTCCATTGCAAAGCAAGGGCTCCAACAATCCTGCTGCACCTGTAGTTTTATTATTATTACTGGTGCCTTTGCTTTATTTAGTGGGCACTTTTCTTTAAAGTGACTATGTCAAGGTAGACAGTTTTGTTTACGGCAGCTTGTGTAAACAGCCTACCAAGTTCACCATGAAAACAAGTGAACATCTGTGAGGGAACGGCCGAGATGACGCCGAAGTGGGTTATAAACAGCGAAGAGCGGCTTTCTTTGCAGCAGATGAAACGATTCGTTGCAAAGACGAAGGGTCTCGTTTCTCCCGCACACGGACATAAATACGCCGCCATCTCCAGCTCGAAGCCGGTTCTGTTCCTGCCGACGTGCCGGAACGCCGTTCACTGCCGTGGAGTAATTCCAGACGCAAAGCCTCACGCGTGTAGCGGGGGATTATCTGCACGTCTACATGTTCGGTGACCCCTGGAATAATTTAAAGCGATAGCTAACTAACTTCCAAAACGTGGCCCGAGTCAGCGTGGACCAAAAGGTTTGCAGCGCGCTGTTTTTCCTGGAAACTCTCGTAATTCAAAGACAGAACCCAGTGAGATCCTCCTTCAGATTAAAAGAAAAGAAAAAATCCAAAAAAAGTATCAAGCATTAAATAATAAATAACAGCACGATTCCTTTTTTCTGCCTGAGATTAAGGCAACTGAGTACAAAAGGCCGGCCGTCGGGCCGCTTCCCCGAACGGTCCAGGCCGCAGACAGCGCTTGAACGCTAACATTTGTACGTAACGTTTTTGAAGGAACACGCGACAGTCACAAGGGGCCCAAGTGTGTAGCGTGAGTGTGTTAAGAGGTGTGCGCCAGTAATAGTGTGTTCCACACCCGCTGTGGAGCACAGACTCCATATTTTGATGGTTTGTGCCGTTTACTTGCGGGGGCACGTGAGGATGCCGTAAGCCGGCCCTTGTGCTTGACAAAGAAATCACGTGATAAACAGACACTGGGGTTTTCGTGGGGAAAACATCTCCTTGCTGAGCTTATCAAAACTCTTATTAACAGCTGACCCTCGACAGACAGTTTACTTTTAATAAAATCTTGACTCGGTGAAGCAACTGTGACTATAAACTTGCCTTTTCTTCCGGATGCCGTTTAATGGACAGCCGGTACTTATGACCGGCTTATGACACATCGTTGCGTGTTCGGCGACAGAATGCGACTTTGGTGAAGGATGGCCTGGAAAACTTAGATGACGCGAAGGAGGAAATTTATTTGCGGGCCTCAAATGATGGCAAACGCCACCACAACCGCAGAACAGTGACAAATGAGCCCACAAACAAAGCAGACGCGGCCGTGCCGGCGCTGCCGACGCCCCGTCGTTTCAAACCGACAGATTCGCGAACGCTGATGAAAACCCCCCGGCTGTATCCTGCTTCCCGAATTGGGGGAATCAGCAAAATGCTTTCTCTTCAGGAAATATAACGTTTCTGGGCGCCGACCGACCACATGAAGCGAGCAGCGGAAGGAATTCGGGGCCTTCTTTCGCTTCAAAAGTGCTGCTCATTTCGAAAGGAGACATCGCGACTTTAAAAGGTTGTTTCCGTGCGCGTACAATAATACTGAGTCGGATGGACGGCCGTCTTTATTGTGAAAGAGGAATTAATGAGAGGTTTCCTGAACGGGGGCAAACTGGGCCCCAGCGGCCCGCCTCCCCGTCCTCGAATCCCCCCCTCGCCGAGTAAACTCCGAATAAATACCGCTCCGGTCCACGTTCGGCTTCCGCTCACCAGACGGATGCTGTAATAGTCCGTCCCCCACGCGTGGCCTCCACCTGCAACGTATTTGTTTCTTCCGTGAGAGAGACTTTTCAAATAAACACTGGCAGACTCACTAATTCCAGACCCGGGACAGCCTTGCTTCGCAAATAAGAAACAAATGCTTCCTTTTCGAAGAAGAGGTGAGGCCGAATTCCACCCCTCCTTAGACATTACTTTACTCGACGGAGGGTAAAGCCAGAGTTGGTCGCAGAAAGCAGTGGGCAAAATGGCCGGTAAACCGTGAATGGAATTCCAGGCCTGGCGCACAGACGCACGCCGAAGGCACATCTGAGTCACCGGTCCGTCTAAATAGCCTGGTCTGTGAAGGTAGAAATAGACGGGACGGAGGAAACCCGTGCAAACATGAGGCCGGGGGACCGGACCCGGACAGAAGGAAGTGATGCGTTTTTGAGTTTTATGTGAAAAGTACCCTTCCGTTCCCAGTCGTTCCTTAAGCTGTGTCCAGGTGAAACACTTCATGGTTTTACCTCAATATCATGTTATTAAATATCCCGTTGCAACGCAAAATTGTCATAAACAAGGATTAATTGTTAGAAAAACGAACATTTATCTTGTACCTTCAGTGGGAGAATAGTTTTCAATTTTCAGTCAGACGTTACGGGCTTTGCTCGAAAGTTTAAAACGTAGCCCTGCTGCCTCGCCGGGATCGAATCCGGCTCAGTCTGTGTGAATTTGCAGGTTCTCCCCGTGTGTCCCTGGGTTTCCTCTCACAGTCCAAAGACACGTGTTTCAGGTCACTCGGTCACCCCACGTTGCTCAGGGTGTGTGGTTCCATCCAGCGATGGGCTCGCATTCCGCCCCGGTTGTTGTTTCGTAGCCCAGCAGCCAACGTTTCTGCAGTCGGCTCTGGTTAAAGGTAACGGATGGATGGAATTTAACATATTCTTCACAGTGTCATGCAGTGCATATTTTATACATTTAATGAACAAATCTGTCTTTTCAGTGTGTCACAGTTCCCACGACTATAACAATTCAGCATTTACTCTAAGTTAATAATACAGGGTTATGAAAAACAATGAGGAATTTATCAGAAGAAATAAAACGCAGCCCCGGCAGGAGGATAGGACTGCTTGGCAGACCATGGAGGAGTGAGAACGGAGCCGTTACACTCCACGGACCCTTGCGATTCTGTTTTTCTACCTCGCAGCGGTCCAGGAACCCCGTCCCGCGAGCCTCCTTTTCCCCCTGGCTACTCTGTGGGCTGTATAAGCGAAAGACGGAGGGAAACCAACTACGAGGGCAGTGGGCCACAGCGAAGAACATGGAAGAGACGTAAAAGCCGGCTTGAAGGTGCTTTATAGGTATATGGTCTCCATTAGCTTAGAGGAGAGCTTGAGCACATACTGTGTTTTCAGACACGCACCAACTAGTGGGAATTATTACTACCCACTTGGAGATGGAAAGAAGCCAAGTTATACATATTTCTCATGCTTGGCCCTCCAGGATTCGAGGTAAAGGGTCTCTGCACCTGTTGTTTATAATGGCAGCTTGGAAGCTGCTGGTCTGCAGCCCTGTGGCCAGTCTTCTCTCGCCGATCCAGCCCTGGCCTTCTGCTTCAGTCTTCTTTTCCGCATCCCGCCCCCCTCGCATCTTTCTCAGCCGGCAGGCGCTCCGCACGACAGTTGGGACTTCCGCACCTCGCCGGACTGTCAGAAGCGCTACTGACCGACAATTCAATGTTCAACTGTAGGAACAATGTGGCGGCTACTAGTTACACGCGTTGGTTAGGGATGAACCAGCTTGTTAGTGCTTGCGACGATTTCCTGGGGGGAGAGTAAAGTCGGACAGCTGGAAAACACGGGAAAATCAGTCAGCTCCTCCTCTTGGAAAACACCTACAAATTCTAGAAATAGAGCAAAATGTTTCATTTCATACGCAACAAAAACATCTCGGATCGAAAAATATGGCACCGCGTTTAAACCGCCTCACATCGGTCTGCGTCGTATCATCGCGCTGTTGCCGCTGTAGGCAACTCGGGATCGCAGGCAACGCATTTGCAGCCCAAATGTAGACGGTCTTTGTTAGCAACTTGAGAACCGCGCTTTTCTCCCGTTCAGTTCGGTCCCCACATCGCGGCCCGAACGGAAGGACGTGAGACGGGTGGTTTAGGAGTCTCGGTTTGTTTTCCCCGCCGAGGCCATGATGTCCTCCAGCCTCGCTTGGTTTAACCGGTGGACCGCAGGGGCGACCGTGAACCTACCCGCGGTTGTCTAACCACAGCCGCGGCCTTGGCGGCGCTTTTCAGAAATAACTTGTGACCGGAACAGAGGTGCGATGCTCGCATCGGTAGTGCGAGACAGATGAGCCGCATCACCGGCGTTCCGTTCCGCACACCTGAGCCGACTCCGGTCCCGTCCACCACAGGCCTGCGTTCGCCACATACTTTCCCAGCGCGGTGTTTTTCACACGAAGGTGAGAACGTGCAGTTCGCACACGTTCACGGGCAGCTTCGCGTTTGTTTATTTCATTTGCTTCGCGGATTATCTCGTCCAGACGGACTTAAATCGCCGGCAGATCCGACAGTAAATGTGCCGACGAGGCATTCTGCCCCCCCCTTGTGTATCGACCTGCTTCAGGAGCACTAAGGCAAGGAGGCTCAGCCTAGGAGTGAACCTCAAAGTACACGGCAGGGAAAAAGATGAAAGGACACATGACGTTACGGTAAACTTTGCGCTATATACATCTCATCAGGTCTAAGCACATGAATTATAGCTGTGTGCACAGTGTGTTGTGCCTGGAATGGCGCCTGCTTATTTCCTTTCCCATCGGAGGAGCGTGTGTTTATATAATCCAGTCCATCCTGGGTCCAGAGATGACCCCCTCCCCCCCCACCCTTCCTCTGCGCCGCCGTAACGCCGTCGTATCAAAGGGGCCAGACTGAGCCGTACCCACAACCTGCTGCAGCCCTCGTCCCTCCAGAGTGACGTCACCGCAGCCTTGTTTTCACAGCTGCTTCTTCCACTAGGTGCATGGATGTGTCTCACCGTGGCGCTGCAGGCAGGACACGATGGCAGGAGCTGAAGGAATTTGCGTTCTTGCTTGCGCGAGTGTATTTTTTTTTGCCGTGTGTTTGTGTTGCGTGTTGTGGCCAAGCGGTCGGTCGGCGAGGAGGAAGAGGATGGAGACGGTCTCTCTGCGGAAGCCGTCTTACTGAGGTTAGCACGCGGTAAACTGTAACTCGTGTTTTTCCAACTTTGTCTTTTTCGCCGGGTCTGTATGGCACAGCGCCCCCTACAGCCCCCCCCCCCCCCCCCCCCCCCCCCCCCCCCCCCAAACTC